>WBNQ01045608.1:4647-19137 GCA_013401375.1 Spizella passerina
CCTTCAGGTACTGGAATGCCACAATGAGGTCACTCCACAATGTTCTCTTCTCGAGGCTGAACAATCCCAATTCTCCCAACTTTTCCTCATAGCAGAGGTGCTTCATCCCTCTAATCTTCTTGGTGGCCTCCTCTGGACTCAACACGAGGCTGACGTCCTTCCTGGGGATGCCAGAAATCACCAAGACTTCTCAGACACTCATCACTTGGGCCTGTGTCATTTACCAACCACTTCTGCAGAAGGTAACAGCCAGGATCAGTAGAAGGTCTTGTGTCCTTCTGATACTGGAGCTGGAACATGTCAAATGTGTATCAGTGAAAACCCTACCTCACAGAAACTCTGCTCTCTGCAGTTTCATGTTTCTTTCACTTACATAAGGTGAGATTGCATCCCTAAGCTGTCTTTGCTGCTGATGAAGATGGCACAAACTGATGACCTAACAGATTGCTTCTGTGCCAATGAAAATTAATTAACTAACTGCTAGGGACACCTAGACTAGTCCTTTTTTGTATGAGACTTATAAAGTTTATCAAGGCCAAAGCCAAATTGAAAAGAACCTTGTTATGTTTGGAAAAAAACTTACTATCATTTCAATACAAAGTGATGGGATATTTCATCAGCAATGCAATGTGTTGAAACTATGGACAAACATTTGACATGGTATTTCACAATATCCTAAACCCCATCTGCATTTGTAAATAGTATTTAAGGAGGCCAGGCTTGCTTATACTGAGATGATGTTATCTGGGGAAATGCCAGGCTAATGCTTACTCTTGCTAAGCCCTCATTCTCTTATGAAAAGGCTGAAATTTTAAAAATTAGACTCTTCTGAATCATCCAAATCCAATGAAATCTGAACAAATATTTCATTTGCCAGTCAGCTTGACAACAGTAAAGAGCATTGTGCTCTTGGTATGAACAGCTGCAAAGCACATACATCCTCTCCTGATGCTTGCCATTTGTTTGTTGTGATATGCTGATGTGAGAATTCACGAGCTACAGCTCATGAAATCAAATTTCCACTGAAGGGAATGAAAGCTGGATTTGGCCACCTATATTTATTTACCACCTTGAGTTGCAGACTGAGTAACTGCTTTTTGTTCCTGTTGTGGTCTGCACCACCTTTTTATCTGGAGGGATGCAATCACCATGCTGAAAAAATTGAGGCTAAGAAATGTAAAGCAGCCTCAGGTGTAGTTTCATGTTTGGGTCTTCTGATTTTACATTACAGCCTTTTTCTCTTTCCACTTCTTATCAGCTGAGATCCCATTCCTGAGCCCACCTCTATCATGTGTATTTTCCCAAGGGTATTGTCATGGCTACACAGAAGCCTGTATTGGTGTTCAGTCTTCACTCTGATCAAGAATTCATTGCAATAGGGTCATGTCCATCTCTTCATGGAGAAGAAGCAGCTCAGGAATGACCTGGTGGCCAAGGCAAATGGCATTCTGGCCTGGATCAGCAATAGTGTGGCCAGCAGGAGCAAGGAGTTCATTCTTTCCCTGTACTTGGCATTGGTGAGGTCCCACCTTGAGTTCTGTGTCCAGCTCTGGCCCCTCAGTTTGGGAAGGATGTTGAGATGTTTGAGTGCATCCAGAGGAGGCAAGGAGGCTGGAGAGGGGCTGGGAAAACAAACCCTGTGAGGAACCACTGAGGGAACTGTGGGTGCTCAGCCTGGAGAAAAGGAGACTCAGGGGTGACCTTATCACTCTGCACAGCTCCTGAAAGGTGCCTGTGCTCAGGTGGGGTTGGGCTCTTTCTCCAGGCAGAAACTGACAGAACCAGAGGACATGGTCTCAAGCAGTGTCGAGGGAAATATAGGTTGGATATTAGGAAAAGTTTGGATATTAGTTTTTTTATGGAAAGAGCGATAAAGTTCTGGAATGGCCTGCCTGCCCAGGGAGGTGGTGGAGTCACCATCCCTGGGTGTGTTTAACAAAGCCTGGATGTGGCACTGGGTGCCAGGGTTTAGTTGAGGTGTTGGGGCTGGGTTGGACTTGATGATCTTGAAGGTCTCTTCCAACCCAGTGATTCTGTAAGTTCTCTGAATTCTTATCTCTCCCTACAACCCCCTGAAAGGAAGGTGTAGCCAAGTAGGGATTGGTCTCTTCTCCCAGCACAGGACAAGAGGAACTGGCCTCAGCTTACACCAGGGGATGCTCAGGTAGGCCATAGGAGGAATTTTTTCACAGAAAAGGGTGACTAAACATCGGAATGGGCTGCCCAAGGAGGTGCAGTCACCGTCCCCTGGAGTTGTTTAGGAGCTGGATGTGGCACTAGGGATGGAGGTGTTTGGTCAAAAAGTTCGACTCTATGATCTCAGAAGTATTTTTCAACCTTATTTATTCTGTGATATGCTTATGCTACTAAAAGTACAAATTATGTGTACACATATGTGTGTGTAGCAATTGTGTTCCCGTACCAAACAACGCTGAGGAGGGCAGCCCTATGCCGAAGCCCGGTTGGACCCTCAGCTCGGTTCTCGCCCTCAGCGCGGCCCGTCTGGGCAGGATGCGGCAGCGCAGCCCCAGCCGGCCCCGCACACCCGCAGGCAGCTCCGGTGGAGGCCGGGGTAGGGAAGTTTCCCGTGGAGCACGGAAGTTTCCCACAGAGCAGGGAAGTTTCCGTGGAACACCCGCAGCCGGGAGAGCCGGCCAGGCGGGACAGCCGGCGCGGGGCGGGGCGGCGGGCGCGGCCGTGTGTCGGGAGCGCGCCCGGCGGGCGGCGGGCGGCCGCCATCTTCTCTGCGCGGCCGGCGGGAGCGCTGCCTCTGCCCCCTCCTCCGCTCCCTCCTCCTCCTTCTCCCTCCTCCCACTACGCTCCGCCGTCGCCGCCGGTCAGGAACGGGGCGACCGGGATAGCGAAGGCCGCGGGAAAGGCGGGGGACGGGGGAGCAGCCCCGCGGGGGCGGGCGGGCCGCGGGGCGCCAGCCCGGGGGGTTCGTGCGGCCCCTCCGCTCGCCCTGCCGGCCGGCCGGGCCCCGCTCCCCATGGGATAAGCTGTAAACATGTTCAGCTTTGAAGGGGATTTCAAAACAAGGCCCAAGGTGTCCCTCGGAGGAGCGAGTAGGAAGGTAAGGAGCGGCGCCCGGCCGTGCCCGTGTGTGTGTCGGTTCTGTCGCCCCCCGCCTTGTTATCGGTGCTTTTACTGTCGGGCCTTCAGAAATGGGAGCAGCGATGACTAAGGTTTAATAGAGGGGAAAAACCCTCCCATCCCGATGATGTGTTTATCTCTGATCTCTCTGCCTCACTCTTATTATTATTTTTTTGTATAATCAGGCCACACCATCCCAGGCTTGTAGTGTAGTAAGAATTGTGGGAAGCGAGGAAATGTCTCCTTGGCTCGTCCCCCCGGCAGGCGATCGATCGATCCCGGCTGCCGTGGCCGGTGGCACCTCCCCGGCAGTCGCTCTCCGGGTCTTGCAGGGGGAAAGGACTCGGAGCCCTCCTGTCATTTCCCTGCAGAGGGAATGCCTGGCGTGGAGCTGCCTCGCCGGGGGGATGTGGGACACACTGAGCCTCACACAACCCCAATTGCCGGGGGAGGTTCATCCACGTGAGCCGCGGCCGCCGCGTTGGTCTCTGTCAAGTTTAGGTTCAGTCAATTTGCCGTGCGCAGGGTTAGTCGCAGTTAATTGTCAGCTCCACCAGGCTATTTGATTTCCTCGTGTTTATTGATGGGGAAAGAAGCAGAATGATTTATTCAGATCTTGCTGATTGGACAGGGTAAGCAAATGTTTAGTCGAGCACCGAAGGGCACAGGACTTCGGAAGAGCGACAGAAAGGACAAAGTGTTTTTAGAAGTGGCCTGATGTGTAGGGGTCACTTTAATTCACTCTGAAAATACCGAGTCTCCCTGTTGTCATTGGAGATGGCTGTGTGGGAAGCCAATGAGTGTTTCCATTAGTATTTTTGATTTTAATTGGGTAAAAATATAAGTTTTTATTACTGTGCACTAAAAGCAAGTTTGATCCTTGGAAACTTTTAAGGTTTGGCAGTACAGTGAGGAAATGAGCAAAAATACTGCAATGTGTGATACTAAAATCACAGTGAAGTTTGCATTTTGGTGTATTGACTTAATATGAAGAGATTGTGTGCAGAACTGTACTTAGATTATGCAGATTTCCTCTGATTCATCTTCTGTTTATCTTAAGGCATGTCTGTTCATTAGGTCACGTAAACTGGCATTACATGAGTCAAAATGCCATAAATACTCCCCAGCTTAAGTAGGAGTTGGCAGAACATGCCCTGGTCCTCAGCTGTACACTTCAGGTACTTTGCAACTTTTGACCCTGACTTGCTCATGGCGTTTCCTGCTGAACACGTTGCCTCCTACAGAAGTAAGCAACTGCCATAACATCTTCTTTTACACTTAGCAATTCATGAAAACGTATCAGAATTATGTCTATTTTAATTATATGGGACAAATTTATTAATGTTATGCAGGCATAAATTTCCAAGGGCAAATATTAGCATGTAAAGGACTGGAAACTGAAATTGATGCATAACCTTCACTGTGTGCAGCAGAGGTTGTGGTTCATGATGAGATTGATACTGACTGGTGCACAGATTTCATGGTTCTACATGGGTTCACTGAAGTGCTTGTGCTGCATCAGTGCAAATCAGTTACATGCAGCTTTGGGCAGCATGGTTACACAGACATCCTAGAGTGCCCTTGAAAGAGCTGCTGATTTGCAGAAGCTGGTACTGTACTAAAGAAAGAATTTATTTAAACAGTAATAAAAATTACTTCTAAGTGCAGTTTACCTGAACTTCTGTGAAAATGTACTGCAACAGAGGTTGCTGTGGGAAGGAAATGTTTGTTAGTTCCATGTGATGCCTTAAGATTTTAGCTTTTGTATTCTTCAAATGCTATACTGCATTAGTGCATAGCTCTAAACTCCATAAAAACTGTAGTTAACTATTTTTGGTTAGACAAAACAATCCATCTGGGCCTGTTATCCAAAGACACCCTACAGCCTCAGGCCCTGAAAAGTGTAAACAAAAGTGATTGGGGGGGGAGCAAACTGGGGGAATAGAATTTCATTACCTGGAACTGTAATTGGAGGGTTAACACCTGATATATAAACAGACTGAACTTATATCTGTCTGAAAAACTTCTGACCATTGTCCATTTTAGGTGTAGCTCCTTGGGGAGGCTTTATCTGCTCTTAATGTATTTGAAGGCCCTTCATTAAATATATCTGCTTTTATCTTTTAACTTTGTCTGGTCTCTGTTTCTAGATAAGCCTGCATTAGTCATCATGTGAGTTTCTCATTATTTCATATCATAAGCTCCTTGGGATCATGTTTCTCATATGTATAAGCTTCATTTTTACAGAAAGATGAATTGTAAATTATTTCCTTCCAGCTTTTGCTGCACATACTAAAAAACCCTCATTTTTTTGACAAATGCCCTTGCCCTCCCAAATGGTGTATAACTTTAGAAGGATCAACTCTGTACCTCTCCATGCTTTTGGCAGCTGGCTGCATACTTAGTGTTGCCTGTTGTGATTCCTTTGGAGCAAGGAGGCATCATTCAGAAACACTGGGGCCATGCAGGCTGCTTAGTGCTAAGAATAACTGTACCCAGTTTGGGGAAGTTTCCCAAAGTGGTTGCACCACTGCAGAACAATGACAAAAACCTCCTGTTTGAGGAGCCAGTCAGTGCTAAAGGTGCCAGTGGGGCCTGCTGTGAATACAGCTACACCAAAATAGTGATCAGCAACACTTTTTGAAGTGTGGCTTTGCTGATGAACTGCAGCTCAAACAGTGACTGTGTTGGTCACAGCTCACATGTGCTGACGCCTGTCTGGCACTGCCATGTGTGTCTGTAGTGTTCCCTTAGGCCTCACAGGGCCAGACTTCAGGAAGTTCTATCAGTAGGAGCACAGTGATAGAGGTAAAATTGGGGCTTGCATAATTGTGGCAGTTAGGTATTGAATCTAGTGTGCCTTCTCATCACTAGCTTGTATGGAATTTCTGAATTACAAAACCAGAGAGCTTTGGGTCTGCTTTTGAGCTGTTTGTATCATATATTCATGTGTGTTATGGTCTGAATTGTGCATGCTCTTGGGAGGCACTTCAGTCCACCCATATCAAGCATCACTTGTTTTTGTTCTAGTCACAGGCTGCAAATTATGTTCTCAAAATTACTACCTGAGTGACTGATCCTTTCAGAGTATTAATGTAGCTTTATAATAATGCATTGTACAAAAGTGCAGAAATGTAGGTGGTATTGCCAGCGCTGGAACTTATCCTTTTGTACCTACTTTCAAGAATCTGCTGATTCATCTGGACTGTTGACCCTGTTGTATGTGTTTGAGTGTGTAGATACAGGTTTTATTTACAATGTGATAATCTAATTTTAGAGGGCTTTATTTATTTATTTATTTATTTGGGGTAGTTTATTGTCACCTTTAAAGCATGGTTCTTTGCTTTATGAGACTCTTCAAAAGAAATTTTCAAATTTAGTTTAATTGTAACTGGCAAACCTTATTTTTGTTCTTCTTAAGTAAAGTAGCCTCCAAAAATGAGTGGTGATATTGGAGTTCAATACAGGAATGCCTTGAATCACTCATGGGCATTTTGTGCAGGACAGTAATTGTTGCCTGGGAGGCTGTGGCTGCAGAATCTGTGGGTGTCAGGCAGGAAGTGCAGAGCTGTGCATTGAGGTTGCCTTGGGCTGCAGCTCAGCCTGGCCTCACCCGACCCCACTGCGAGCATGGAGCAGATGGTGCCTTCACCTGGCTGCTCCCCAGCCCATCCCTGTGTCTGCAGTGCACATATTCCTGCTGGGTGCAGTGTCACCTGCCCTTCTGGGGACAGCTGGCAGCTGGCACTGAGTTTAGCATGAGTTGAACACAGCCCAGAATTGGTTTAACCACGTCAGCCTGGCTTGGGACACTCGGGTCTAGTGTTACTTCAATTATTTCAGTAATATTAAGAAAATTTGAGGTAGCAATGCTTTAGTGCATCCATGCAGGGCATCCCCAGGCCAGTGCTGAGATGTGCAAGGGACTCTGTAGTCCCACATTGTTTGATTCAAGTTGAGAAATGTATGAGTGACACCTTGGAAGTCTAACAGGAAAAATGGGTAAAAAAATATTAAGTCAAATGTAAAGTTTCACTGGAGCTATCTAAACTATGCTTTTACAAATCCCAAGACTGTTTGTAATAGAGTGTTTTTTAATTATAATGCATTATGAGATGATTTTAAAAACCACCTCCCTTTTTAGAATTTGTGATACAGATGAGTGAGCAGGGTCACAAAAGTGAAAGTGAAAACAACTTCATTGAGTTTGGGGTTCTTTTTGATCTTTGGCTTTTTTTGTGGAAGACACAGAAGCTTATTAATGAGCAAATATTGATGACTCCATCTGTATTTTCAAAGTCTTGTGATTTCTTTTAATATGGACCTTTTACTAATCAGAGATATTCAATTTACAAAGTTTGTTTATACTTTAATTTAGTAGTTTCTGATTTGCTTTATTAGATTAGTAGCATGACATTAAACATTAGATTTTTGTTATATTCCCCCCTGCTTTCAGCTGAAGTGCAGAGGTAGAACTCCAGAAGCACCTTGTTTGCTCTTTGTTGTCCATATTCTACACATGAAATAACTTCTTGTGGAATTAAAATTTTAGGAACAGTAGGCTGTAAAATTGCCAGTGCATGGAGAGATCTGCCCATGTTGGGATTGGCTGTTGTGGCAGATGCCTGTAGGATATAAGCATTGATGGGACAATTAAAAACCAGTTTTGTTTCTCTCTTACTGATGGATTGAAGAAAACAGTTAATAATTTCAGGAAGGAATAATTTCTATTTTATTATAACTTATTTGACCCTACACTGTGACACAATGGAAGTGAAATGATGGTAAGGATTTATAGTAGGGGAATTCTAGATTAGAATTACAAATTGAGTGTTTATTTTTGGATGGTGGGAAAGAATTGCAGTGCTTTGCTCCCTGCAGACCTTTGTCCTGTCAGGCTCATGGTATGTTCTGTGTGCAGGTACACAGCTCACCCGAGTCAGCTGGAATCTTGCAGTGTCACAGCCTAAGTCTTGAAATACTCTTGGATTTTCAGATTTATGGCATGGAAGTATGAGGAGACTGTCATGTTGTAAAATAATGGCTGCCTGTCAGTAGGAAACTACACAGTTAATGCATCCTTGATTCTTAGGCATTATTTTCTCTCTGTAACATTTGAAATTCTCCTCATTTGAAAGCAAGCTACAAAGATGGAGTTGTAGTTAGCTGACAGCAGTGATTGCACTGTTATTTTCAATTATGTGCTATTTTTTCAGATTCAAATCAAGAATTTCTGCTTTTCTAAATGCATTTTCTCCCCTTGTTCCTGAGAAAATGATGAGTCACAGAATGGTTTGGGTTGGAAGGGACCTTAAAGATTACCCATTTCCAACCCGCTTGCCTTGGGCACGGACACCTCCACTAGAAATAGCTCACCTACAGCTCTGTGAGTAATGTAAATCTTAAAAATCATAATAAGGACAAACTGAGCATAAATGCAAAAGCAGCTTTCTTGCATTTCAGTTGGCCTCTAGAGCCTCCAATCAAATCCTGGCTCCCCCATGTGTGGTTTTGTGGGTACCATGATAGAAGAGGTTCCACATCCCTACATCCCGCAGTAAATTCCAGCTGAAATTCAGCTGAGGTGTTTTCTGTGGCAGTGACCTCAGTGAGGTCAGGCTTTGGAGCCCAAGTGCCTCTCCTGGGCGTAGCTCACACTCCCTTCTTCTGCAGGATTGTCTGCTCTACGTATAAACTTACCTGATTGTTTACATCATTGTTAAGAAGATTCACAAACTGGTTGAAAGCAGATTTCAGGCTGCTGAACATACTCAGACATGTTCAGTGGAATTTAAATTGTTGAGGTTCGGTTCAAGGCATTGTAAGCCTTTTAAAATGCAAATTTCTTTTACTATTCAGATTAAAAAACCTACTTGGAGTTCATCTTGTCTAAAATAATGTCAGGAGATGGAAGCATTGTTGAGAAAGTGGGGGATATCTCCAGTGGCCACATTTATTCTGTAAAAATAAATGTTAAAAAGTTTTCCATTTATTGGCTGGAGTTACTGAATACTTGTGTTGAAAGGAATTTTATTCTATAAATTGCTTAGGTCACTTCATTTATTTTGGGAGTTGTTACTGATTTTTATGTGGTTCAAGTTAAATTCAGCTATGAAGTTGTGTTCCTCAATTTAAGGAAAGAAAAAAATGATTCAAGTTCCTGGATTTTGTAGATGAAAACCACACAAGTTTTTATAATTGTCCACAAAAGTGTTTGTTTCTTAAAGAAAATTTCATAAAAAGTCATGCCTTGTACTTTGCATGACCTCTTGTAATGTGAAATATGAAGCATTTCCAGCTACTAACCAAATAAACCCCCTTAATTTACAAACAAGCATCAAACATTTATTAATAACATTAAATTTTTCCTTCAGCGTGTTGTTATTAATTAAAAAAATCTGTGTTTAGCTAGTACCTGAAAATAATTATTCAGTTTCATCTTTGCATCTGGGCATATTTAGGTTTTAAATTTATTTGCTATAGGATAGCCAGTAAATAGCTGTCCAAGAGTGTTCAATTTCAGATTTTAGGAGTCAACAAATATTAGAAGTGTTGAAGAGGATTTAATTATGTGTACATTTTGTTTTTCTAAATCTGGATTTTGAGCCAAGTGGGCTGAAAGTTTATTTCTCTCAAGACGAAGTGTTCAAATGCAGAAGGAAAAGAGTGATAGTTTCTATATTAGTGTACCTTGTTCAGCCTTTGGCTAGGATATGTGAAAGCTAGTTCTGCAAATGAACTTCTGCAACCAAAAAGTGTATTTCAGCAAAACAAGGATAAGAAAAGAAATTGAATTAAAGTTTCCTTTTTGTATGATGGCTTGAGCTGCTGGTTTTGAAGCACTGACTTTGACATTGTTCCCCTGTCAGGTGTGGCTGTTCCCAACTGCTGCCTTAGAGCAGTTCTGCCACCAGGAGCTTGGCTGTGGTGAACAGCACAGTGCATGGAAATGGATGTTATTCCCATGTACAGATTAACATTCCACATGTTACTCAGCATTTCTTTGGTGGCAGTCACACATTTTCCTGTCTGTGTACTGGCCTCCCTCTGCTTCTCTGTTTTCACCTCTTTCCTCTTTATGTCTTACCCTCAGAGTCATTTCTGTCGTGTTGCTCTGTGTTTTGCTGTCACGTACTTCTCTGCTTTCTTGTTTCTTTGTGCTGTGCCCCACAGAAAACTTGTCAAATGGGGTTTGTCATGGTGCTGCAGCTCACATGCTAGAGCAGGAGGTTGGTTGTCTTTTCTCTGTTGGAGAAAGCATCAGGCAGGATAGGGACAGCTGGATGTGTCCTGCATTGTGTGAACACCCGTGGATGTGTATTCCCTGTTCTGGACTTGGAGGGGCAAGCCCTGAAGGAAAATGACCACATCATAAAAAGTCAGGACTGTGATTCAGGGAATGGCTTTCACTCCTTTTGAGTTAGGGGTGTGACAGAGTCAGGACAAGCTCAGGCTTTGTTCCCCCTACCTTGTCTGCCTGCCTGCCTTGAAAGAAAGACTCAACACCAGACGTGTTCCTGTCTGGCAGGAGAAGAAAGCCAGTGGCATGAGCAGCCCAGGATCAGGGCAGGGTGGGGAGCAGGAGTGAGCCGGGTGTGATCTTTGGGGGTTCCTGTGGGGCCCTCTCCTGCAGTGAGGAGCTCTGGCAGCAGCCAGGTGGGATCTTTGGGGGTTCCTGGGCCCTCTCCTGCAGTGAGGAGCTCTGGCAGCAGCCAGGTGGGATCTTTGGGGGTTCCTGGGCTCTCTCCTGCAGTGAGGAGCTCTGGCAGCAGCCAGGTGGGATCTTTGGGGGTTCCTGGGCTCTCTCCTGCAGTGAGGAGCTCTGGCAGCAGCCAGGTGGGATCTTTGGGGGTTCCTGGGCTCTCTCCTGCAGTGAGGAGCTCTGGCAGCAGCCAGGTGGGATCTTTGGGGGTTCCTGGGCTCTCTCCTGCAGTGAGGAGCTCTGGCAGCAGCCAGGTGGGATCTTTGGGGGTTCCTGGGCTCTCTCCTGCAGTGAGGAGCTCTGGCAGCAGCCAGGTGGGATCTTTGGGGGTTCCTGGGCTCTCTCCTGCAGTGAGGAGCTCTGGCAGCAGCCGAGGTGCCGGAGCTGAGGCTGTCACTGTCACTGGTGGCAGTCGGGGGCTCTGGGTGGGAGTTGTCAAACGGGTGTCACTGCAGTTCAGAGCCAGCCACAGAACAGCAGCTGCTGAGTTCAGCTCCTTTTCACAGTGCTGGCTGTCAAAGGCCAGTTCAGGGAGGATTTCAGAGGTGACTGCAGTTAACTCTCTTTGAGAAATGATTTTGCTATTACGCCCTTTGTATTGGAAGATCATTTTGTATTTCTTTTCATCTCTTTCCTACTGCGGGTTTGTTTTCTTTTGCATATGAATGGTTACTTTTTAATTTCTGAAGGGGCAGTGTATTCCAGCTTGGTTTAATAACTCTTTAAGGGGATATATTTTTGTTGAGTTTACTTTAAATGTGTTCTTTAGTCATAGTTCTAATCTGTGTGTCTTGTGAACATGAGTAACAGTGTTATTTTACTCATAGTAATTTGTAAAGGTGGGATGTACTTATACCTGAGTATTTTATTGTGTATTTTATATCTTGAATATTGAGTATTTTATATTTATATCTTCTATTTTGTTTAATTTATACTCTAACAAATTGGCATTTTCCTTCATAAGGAATCGAAGCAAGTATGTGGCTGACTAAAAACTTAACTTTTGTTAGTTTCATTGGATTGGATTAAAGACTGATGGCCACAAAGAAACCCAGTTCTTCATCAATGAAAAGCTGGTGATACACTAAGGATACACTGCCCTTTTACATCTACCTTTCTTGTCAAATGATTTAAAATTGTTTGTTTCTGATAAACCCTCTGATCACTTATTTTCCTTTATCTACTAATAATTTGTATTGTCTGTCTTTGCTGGTGTTTTTTCATACCATTCTCTTTTCTATTCACACGTAGCAATTTGTTTTCCCTGTCCTGTATTTTGTTCTGCTTTTTCTTTCTGCTTTCTCTCTGAAGTGGAAGGACAAATTACAAAACATTTTTTCTAAGCAGAAATGCACTTTACCTGGTGCTTTCTGCAGCACAGTCATTTCTAAACTGGGACGTTTCACCACCTTCTTTAATGCATCAGGTATCAGCTGTTGAAAAAGTCCTGAAACTTTAAGCCATTTGTTGGTTATTAATTTAGTACTTTGTTTTGTCTGTGTGTGCCTTTCTGTACTGCTTGAGTGTGGATACATCATCCCTATGTATGGATTTCCTTGAGTTTGTTTGTCCTGTGTTTAACACATGGAGCAAACCCTGTCTTTAGAGGGCAGTTGCTGTAGTTAGTGGTGTCTTTGGCCATAAATACTGTCTTTAGAGGAAAGATGGTTAACCTTCTTGTGGGCTTTTTTTGTTTTCCACTCTCTTGGTGGTCTGTAAGAGTGTTTTCTATCCTAAAGAAACCCAGAGAATCATGACTTTGCTTCATCTGTAACCTCAAAAAAGACGTGCTGAAGAGTTTTGATCTCATTTTTTGTATCTGCTGATAGACACTGAAACAATTCCAGCACAGTTGTTTTAGCTGCACTTAAATATTTTATAAACATTTGTTTGCCAACTTCAAATTGATTTTTCTGTATTAAAATACAGTACATTTTCAGCTTGAGTGTTTTTTAATTTCTAAACTTCTCTAGGCTAATATGGGCATACAGAGGAAAATGAAGTTGTCATTTGTGTTGTAGTGTCAAAAAATGAAAATAGTTTTCTTAAATCTGCTAAGTGTTTTAGACTGGATTTGGGAAGGTGCTAGGGTGCTTTCATCTCCTGTTGCCTGCAGTGGAAACTGAATACTGTGCATCAAAATTGAGTTATTTTGTATATTTCCTTGGAAATTACCCAGAATCATCCAGTAAGAGACTCTTGCAAATAAATTTTTGTTTATATATTGTAATCTGTGAGTACTTGTATAAAATAGTGGTTTAAAAGCAAATGCATGGTTTTTCGGTTGTGCTAATACTGGATGTTGAGGCCTCATGAGCACTTTAGTATTCCTGTCTTTTGCTCTGTTGGTGAGATCACTGTCCTGAAAGTTTTGATGTGTAGCCTTAATTTGGGTGAAGAGTTCAAAATATTTAAAGAAAAAATTCCTGCCATTTATGCTGTGTCTCTCTTGACATCTTTTCTGGGCAAGCTTTGAGAAAAGGAATGAGTAAATACAAGAGCTTTGTGCTTTTTTGTAAGTTAGACAAAAGCAAGGGGCTTTGGAGCAGGATGTGATTGCTCTGAACGTGCCACAGCTTGCTGTGTGCACCTGGGCCAGGGATTTGTGTAAAAACACTCAGACTTTGGTATGATCTGCTGGGACTGGGACCTTTTTGTGCTGCAGCTCTGCCATTTGTGAATGGCTGATGTTTGCCAGGGTGACTGGGATGCTGAGAGCACAAACATGGACAGGGATCAGTACAGTTTGCTGCTCTTTGCTGCTCCCTTTTCATAGGGACATAACTTCCTCCATCCTGTTCTTCTGGGAGGGCTGCCTGCCTTGTATTTGTGAGTTCAGAAAATGATTAACACCCACTTTTCTCTATGTTTTATGTGCTATGCATTTGAGCAATCCCTGAAGTCTGCATTAAATATCCTGAACACAGCTGAAGTGTGTTTGAATGAAAATGCAGTGTTATCTTTCTTTGTGTCTTACAGGAGGAGAAGGCTTCTCTCCTTCATCGAACTCAGGAAGAAAGGAGAAAACGAGAGGTAAAGTAGCCTGTAAGCCTTTGCCTGCCTGCTGGAATTTCCTTTGGTGTTACATTTACAGTGCTAAGTACTTCTGCTGCTGTCATACTTAGTTCAGAAACGTTTTCTTCCAATTTGCAAGTTCTGTATAGTCTTAAAGTATGCTTTAATTGGCAAAAGAATTTAAATGCTTTAAACAGTTCCTTAGAAGTGCTTTTCATCTCAAAAGATAAGCATGCACTGGGTGTAAAGGGAAATTTCCCTTTTATTTTGGTGCTTATTGGATCTAGTCTTTTTTGAGAAAAGATAAGGATTTGGCTAGTAAATTGCAAAAATTTTACCTTATCATAATTTAAACCCCACAGAGCTGCCAGCACTTACTATGGGTTGGTCTCAGCAAACTTTGTTTGGCTCCTGGTTCTGCTATGGTTTCTTGGTTGACCTTTAGTACTTCACTTCTCCAGTGTGTACCTCAGTTCTGTGAAGGTAAAATCAGAACAGTGATTCTTGAATTCTTTGGAAAGAATTCAAGAAACCTCAAGTGCTTTGAAATCACCTGATAGTGAAGGACCAGTGAGAAGCTGATGTGTGAGGCTTTAAGCAGCCTTAATACTGATTTATGTATTGTTAATATTATGATTTATGATGGAAGCTAACTGATCTGGAAAATTCAGGCTGGAATA
>WBNQ01045609.1:0-17029 GCA_013401375.1 Spizella passerina
CCCTGTGAACACCGTCACATAAGAATTAAGTGCAGGGAACTGGACCTCCTTTGCCTGTTTGCCTGGCCTGACCCACAAAGTTTCAGGAGGCTTGCCAAGGCTGTGCTGTAGGTAAGGAGAACTAGACTGAACTGAACATGAGCAGTCTCCATGACACAAAATTACATCTAGATTTCTTGTAACTGGGGAAAAACTGAACTTCATCACCCACAGCACCAGATCAAATAAGAGCGTGTAGCCATGCTAGCCATGTAGCTCTCATCAGAGCTGAAACTGCCCTACAGAAAAGGTAAGAAGGACTGTGATTTCTGGATCCTCAGTATCACTATTGATGACCCTCAAGGACTAGACCCTTCTGTCATGGTTTGACACTGGCGCAATGCCCGTGCCCCCATGAAAATACCCTGTCCCTGGTTTGTGCTGTGAGATGTGACCAGGAATAAGCAAAGCGGGCTCTCACTTAGAAATGAAGAAGACTTTATTAACTAAAATACAAGAGAGGGGGGAAAAAAACACACAAGGAAAATGAAAACTTCACAAATACATCTACTCCTCTTCCTCCACAACTCTCCAATACAATACATTCCCCAAATCACCAACTCTCGGTTTGGCACCACCCTTCAAACAATCAATCTTCAATTCATCAAGAGGAGAAGGAGTCCTTCTTGTGCCATGGGCTTCCTGTCACACGTGGCACCACCTAGAAATCATCTGCCATCATGACATCTTTCTTTCATGCCCAGCGCTCCCACCACTGCGCATGGACCAGAGCTGCTTCTAGGGTTCCTCTTTTAAGGATATCTCGTCTCATTCCAAAAAAAGGCACAGTCTTCTCTTCAGGACATCTGTCCCCCCCCCCCACATTTTTTGCACCCCTTGGGGCTGAGGGGTACCCACACTGAACCCTCCTGGTTCTGAGGTCCTGCCTCCCCCTGGAAGCAGTCTCTGTATCACAAGGAAACAGCCCATGGCTATACAAAAAAGAGTCCAGCAAATTTGCCACTCCGTCTTCTCCATTCCTCCAACATCTCTCTCTTTGGCCTAGACCTTCATCACTTGCCCATTTCCTCCTTCATTCTCTACTCTTATCTCTCTTCTAGGAAGGGTTAATGTTCTGTAAAGTTTTCATTGTCCACAAAAGGTTAAAAGCTCCTACAAGCGGCAGGACACATCGCTGCCTCCTTCCCTCCCCACTTCGCCACAGGCTGGCTGTGCCGGCAGCACATGATATCAAATTTCAAGATAATAGTCCCAGGCACGGCTCTGTCTCTCTCTCTGTCTCTGTCCCCTAGAAATGGGAGGGGCGGGGGGTGGAATACCTCTCAGTAGTTTTTCGATGCTTCCAGCCTTGGGCCCCTCAGGGTCAGGCCCACCTCTCCCGGGCTGCGCGGCTTTCCCCTCCCCCCGCCCAGCAGCGGAGAGCTGGGCAGGGGACACCACACCTGCTTCCCTCTCCGGAAATCCAAAGAGAACCTCCCAGGGCGGAGCCCTGCTTTTAACCCTGTGTTCTCAGAGGCGGATCCAATGTCCCAATGGCCAAACCAGGTGCCAATATTAAAATCTGAGCACCCATTGGCCTGACCACAGCATCCCAGAAATCCCATTGCCTGTCAAACCACCACACCTTCATGAGAGAAGCAGTGGATGTCCCTGCCTTTCAGGACGTGGGGAACTGTGGGAATCCTTAAAATCAGAGGGTTTTGGGAAAGCTGCAGAAGGCAGGCCTCAGAGAGAGCAGAATTGTGATTAGAGCTAAGCAGTAGCCATAAGATTTGTCAGCAGAAAAATTATATACAAATTAGAAAAATAAGGACAAATAGAACAATGGTCTTAGTATTAATGCTTGTCTAGAATAACTCCCTAAGCTACAGAAAAGTATATCTAGTGAGATATTAGGAAGTTTTAAGCTTAATAATGGAGCTCTCTGCATTTTGTTTTAAGACTTACAAGTATATATTGTGTTTGAAATAAGGAAGAATAAGCAAGAATTGTTTTAACCAAAGGTCGGTGTGCTTATAGTGGTTGGATGGAACTACTGTCAATATGCTTTTGCTTTGTGTGATTAGTCAAAAAAACTTAGTAAGTTGTAACATTAAGATCTTTGCCTGCTGAGGGGATGTGAGCTGCTGGCATCTTCCCTTGTCAAAACCATGTAATGAGACTGATGCTAGAAAATAAAACAGCTCGAGACATTTGTCAGCAGCCCCATCCCGTTCGTGATTTGTACATAGCCCCCCCAGCTGGCTGTGATAACATATTTTAAGAAGAGAAAAAAAATATTGTGCAGTTATAAATATGCTGAGATAAGAGCAGAGTGAGAATATATGACCAGAAAAACTCTGGAGACACCACGGTCAGTGAAGAAGGAGGGGGAGGAGGAACTCCGAGCTGGGATTCCTCTGCAGCCCATTGTGCAGCCCATGGTGAAGCAGCTGTGCCCCTGCAGTCCATGGAGATCTGCCTGCAGCTGGTGGAGGAGCCCCACATTGGAGCAGGTGGATGCCTGAGAGGAGGCTGTGAAGGCCTCTGGAAGGCCTGTGCTGGTGCAGATTCCTGGCAAGGGCATGCAGACCTGTGGAGAGAGGATCCCACACTGGAGCAGGTTTTCTGGTAGGACTTCTAATCACATGGGGAACCTTAGCTGGGGCAGGCTGTGTCTGCAGGACTGCACACTGTGGAAAGGGACCCACATTGGAGCAGTTCATTAAGACCTCCTGTGGAAAGGACCCCATGCTGTTGCAGGGAAATGACTCCTCTCCCTAACCAGTGGCAGAAACAACCTAGGATGAGATGAACATCACCCCCATTGCCTCCTCCCTGTGCCACTAGCAGGCATGGAAGTGAGACCTGGAAGGACGAAAGGGTTGGGGGAAAGATGATTTTAAGATTTGCTTTACTTCTCATTTCCTGTTCTGATTTTGACTGGTAATTAATTCAGTTAATATCCCCAAGTCCAGTCCATGACAATAATCTGTATATGAATCTCTCCCTGTCCTTAGCTCAAGTCAGGAACACATTGTTTTGTTTTTCCTCTCTCCTGTCCACTTGCAGAGGGGAGCCAAGAGTTGTTTTGGTGGGTATCTGGCATCCAGCCAAGGTCAGCCTACCACACCAAGGCAATTACACCCTCAAAAACAAAAAAAGAAAATCCCCACTTGTGAGTTTTACTTTGCAATGGATTTCAGGTCCAACTTCCAGTGAAAGATACTAAACTTGAAACTAGCTCCAGTTTTAGCATAATTCTTCTGTGGGTAGTTAGATATCTCAAAAACACATGCCCAAATTTCTTCCCCATGTCATAATTCAAAGGCATGCCTTTCCTCTGACTTTGCTTTATCTGTGATTAAAAAAGAGCTTTTCACTCTAACATAGAGTATCAAATGTTTTAGTTAAGCATCTGGTTACTTTCTTAACAACAGCGTATTGTAGGTAATTCTCAACACAGACATGGTTCAATCACCTTCCCCCACTTCCCTTTTTAAATATCTAAAGAACAGTAAATATTTGGAAAAATAAAGAACTATGCACAAACTGGAGAGAAGGAGAGGAATCAACAACAAAAATTAAATATGTTTCATGTAATTAACAAAGTTATCCTCCTGAAAAGTTTTTAACTAGCTAAAGGTAAATGTTTCCTCTGAAATACCATTGCTATTTTTGACAGAATAGTAATTCTTTACCAGTAAAACAGAAAATAGTACTCAATCTCAATCATCTGTTGTTTTCTGACCAAAAAGTTAAGAAAATAAGTTGCTTTTTCATGTGCATGATCATTCATAATACCTCTAAAATATGTTCATATGAACCATGACAAGAAGAAGAAAATATAAACAATTTATAAGGTTGTGGAAATAACAGATTACCCCATTGAGACAAATTTCAATTAAAATCTTTTTGAATAGAAAGGGAAATTGTCGTTTCTGTATATTTTGCATAATAGAGAAATGCTATTATACTGAGAAAAAAGTCGTAGTTCAATGTAATAAACAACTTGTTTTTAAAAGTTTAATAATTTAGCAAAAAGTATACAAAACTTTAAATTTTGCAACTAAAAATTTCACCCAGAAGAAATTATGTTAAAAGATGTACAGAGACCTCACTGTATACCCTGGCATATATAGATTACCTTGCAAAAAATTGAGTTGTCTATGGCGTAGGTGATACCTCAATAGTTTTCTTTTTGTTTTAACAACTACTTGGAGGATGGTGAAAAAAAGTTTAAAAATACCCTCTTCTACACAGCTCAAAGAGTTATTACAAATTAAACATTATTTAAAGAATTTATCAAAAGCATGAAAAAGATTTCAAGATTTTTTTTCATTTTGACTTCACTATATTTTCACGGGGAAATATGAACTCATAGAGGAAATACCAAAATATAGGCAATTTTATGACATTTAAGAGTAGCATCTGTTACAATTTTAATGCACTCACTAGTTGTTGGGGGGTGGATGGGTTTCTTCCTTTCTTTACTTATAGATTTTTTCCCATAAGTTGCTGGGAAACAGACTACTGGGTACTTATGGGTACTGAAGAAAAAAGAAGTGGTCAAGGTTGGGAGGGGAGTGTAGCATCTGGTTACACTTCTTTTCTCTGGGAGCTTCTCTTCGAGGAGAGAGATACCACGAGATTTGGGGCAGATGAAGGACGGGACTGGAGGCAGGTGAAGTCTCACTCTCTCTGGGCTTCAGAGGATGATGGTCGGACCTGTGGCTTGGGGAAAGGAATTTGCTGTCACCACCATAACCCAGCTGGGAGCTGCCTTTCTTCTGTTGCTGGGCCCTACAACCCCTGTCCTGCCAGCACGCCCCACAATTCCAACTACTGCCATGGAGTTTCTGATAGATCTTGTCCACCAGCCATGGATTTCTGCTCATTCCTGCCGGCCCAGCTTGCTGCTTCTGAGAGTCCTGCTGGGGCACCTGGATCAACTGCCCCAGGGGGTTTGGAACGCAAGGCCTCTCTTCCATCCCTTTCTTGTCTAGGACGAAGCTGCCATTTACACGCGCTTCCCAAGCCCGCACCACAGCGCCCCCTGCAGCCACGTGGGGATCACCGCACCTGCCCTGCCCACCGGGAGCCACCAGCGCCCCTGCTGGCTGTGACCGGAACTGCACCAGAGGGGAAAGTGCCAGCGGCCAAGAAGGACACTGTCACTGGGTTTCTGGTTCTGTTAGTGACGTAGTCATTGTTGTTTTGTTTGCCTTCTTATACATCCTAGTAAAGAATTGTTATTCCTATCCTCATATCTTTGCCTGAGAGCCCTTTAATTCAAAATTATAATTCAGAGTGAAGGGGTTTACATTCTCCATTGCAAGGGAGGCTCCTGCCTTCCCTAGTAGACAAACCAAGACAGATTT
Organism: Spizella passerina; assembly: GCA_013401375.1. Classification (NCBI taxonomy): domain Eukaryota; kingdom Metazoa; phylum Chordata; class Aves; order Passeriformes; family Passerellidae; genus Spizella; species Spizella passerina. The sequence continues at coordinate 5,361 of WBNQ01045609.1, forward strand.
TGGCACCGAATGTGGGGCCCAAGGGCACTGAGAGAAAAAGGGTGACAAAGGAGTAACAGTTCCTGAGTAACCTATTTTTTTTATGTGCTGGATATAGAAATCTTGTTAGGTCGGGCCATGTGGTCTAGCTTACCCTGGTTTGGGTAGCATCTGGTCATGGCTATATTTCTCCCATTTGCAGCCCCTTATCTAAATATGGGTCCTATAACTAAAGCTAGTGTGGCTGTTATTAATTTTGTTTTATGGCTTGATAAGGTGAGGACTTTGTGGATTTTTAACTTCCTCTGGAAGATGGGCATATGGATCCATGGCTACAGACTAAGTGTATGTTTCTGGGATCAATTTAATACTGGTACCTACTGTGAGAAAATGACAGTGGGAGAAGTTTTCTCCCAACTCTTCAAACACTTCTTTGTGCCTACTCCACCAGCTTTTGAAGGGTTTGATTTTCCTCTAGATACTAACCAAGTGTTGCTGATAGGCCTAGTCTATTTAGCATTCAGAGATAAGGTGAGGTCGACTTGGATAACTACACAGACATGTTTTGACTATTTAGAATTCAAAGAAGAAAAATAATAGAATATAGGAGACAAGTGTATATCGGGTAAAGGACATAAAATGTTTCGCACATAAACAGTTTTATCTAATCTCACTTGATGTAACTCCCTATACATTCCCCCTTTTTATTTTTAAACCTGATGCTTCAAAACACCATGAGCATGTTCCAAAAATTGCCTGGCCTATTGAAACATGGGGAATGATCACCACCTAGGCACAGAAAAACATCTGCAGTTTTTGTGAAACATGCCGAGCCATTGTCTGTCCTTATATGTGATGAAACAACTACAACAGAAAAGGCATGGCAAAAATGATGAATAATATCCTAAGCTGCTTCACCTGCCAATGCTAATGCAACCCATGACATGAGCAAAGATGTCAACTGCAGCATAAACAGAATTTAAATGGCCAAACTCAGGCATTCCTCAATTAAGGAAATCCTTGTTGAATCATAAATTCATATTCCCAACAATCATCCTTGTTCCAAGGTACAGCAACTTTTCCAGTTTTTCCCCAATCCATCTGTAAAAACTGTTGTACTTTCCACTGGAACAGGAGAACAAATTTGTTTCCCCTAAAAAGGAATGTCCCTAGTCAAAGTCAAAATAGGATGAGAAGGTAAATGATACATTATTCAACCAGTAAAATAAGATAAAGCAGATGGCAATTTATTATTATTTTGAAAACCCCATTCAAAATACTATTATTATACAGATATCACAATATTTACAGGATCATGGCCTAAGACTTTATGACAACATCTGACCCTTGATAATGATATCTGCAAAAACCTCATAGTCCTGAAACTGTTTTTTGAGATCTGAAAGATAAATATACCCATTCTAAAATATATAATTTATCTTCCCAATTATCGTTCTATTGACACAACAGTCCACATTATATTTTTGTTCTTTCAAAATAAATAATTACACACCAACAGAAGTACTTATCCTGCTAACAAGTTTTCAGGTCAAAGCTAATTCAACTTTTTTCATTACCTTTTTTTACTACATCAATCAAATATCTCTCATCAGTAGAAGTCATCCCTGACAATAATTCAAACCAAGGTTGCATTTGATAATAAGTTATTCCTAAATATGACCTAATCCAAGCTATTGCATCAACCAATTTTTATACATCAGTAACAGTTTTAACTTCAATGTCTAATTTTACAGGTTGAGACATAATCCAAGTATTTGTTATTATCAACCCCAAGTATTTCCAAGGCATCTATTTTCATACATTCTCTGAGGCAATAATGAAATCCAAAAGTTTTCAAATTTGTTACAGCACATTGTTCAAGATCTGCCAGCTGTTGTTTATTATCAGAACCCAACAAGATATCATCCACGTAATGATTGCAATAGTAATTACTAAATTGCTCTTGCACCTTTGTGCCACAAACCATTAGAATTTTCCATTGATTTTTTTATTAGATTCAGCATGATTTAAACACAGCATGGTAAAAGCAAATTTTTCCCTATCTTGTTCAGCCAATGGAATGGTAAAAAAGCAATCTTTGAAATCAATGATAATTATCTCCCATCCCTGTAGAATCATTGTAGGTGTTAGAGGACCTGGTTGTAAAGATCCCATTGTAACCATTACAGCATTTATTTGCTGTAGATCATGCAAAAGTTTCAATTTTCCTTAATCTTTTTTAATTACAAAAACAGGGGTATTCCATGAGCTAAATGACTCTTCAGTATGTCCAGCTCACTCTTCAATATGTTCTGCTACTAATGCTTGCAGGGCAGTAGGCTTTTCAATAGGAAGCGGCTACTGGTCAATCCAGACACGTTTACCTGTTAACCATGTCAAGGTTACAACTGGACGCTTAAGGCCTTGCATCACAGTGGTCCCTGCTAAAAATCCATAGTAATTTTAATACCCCATTGGGATAAACAATCTCATCCCCACAAGTTACATAAGAAACATAAGGCCTGATGTTAGCTTGTTGGCCATAAGTATTTTTTACATTAATCACAATGGCAGACAGACCTCCTGTTGCAGAGCCACTGAGCTCCATGATTCCAAAACATGCTTGAGTGAGAGGCCATGATTGAGGCCAAAAAAGCTGTGAAGGTCTAGCTACTTCTGCTCCCATGTTAATAAAACCTGTTATTATTGTGGTATCTGGATAATGTCCCTTGGCTGTAATAATGCATTCCTTTTCCAGGCATTGATCTGTCATTTTTTGAGTCCTAAATACTTGAGGTAGCCCTGTAGATCAAAGACCTCTTTGGTCCAGGTTCTTCTACGTGGAGCAGCAACACACAGCTCTGAGCAGCTCCCAACACTTTTGAGAGATCTGAGCCCTCCCCACGGACTTCCTCCAACTGCAGCAGACATGGCCCCCTCCAATGGGATGCAGCTCCTGCCCCCTTTGCACAGCCTCCGGAAGGGCAGCAAGGATGGGGGAACCAGGGGTTCAAGGGGGTCCCGAACAGTGGCGTCTCTCCCTCACACCCACAGCACCCTCTCCTGGGTGCCGGCAGCTGCTCGTCGCAGGGTGGGGAGAGGGAAGGGTAGAGGCTCCTCCAGGAAATCTTATCACCGGCATTTCAGGCAACAAAAAATTACAGATTTAATGAGTTCATTCTTCTGTTCAGTTCGGCGGGGAGTGGGAGGACAAACATCTCAGCTTGTTCTTCAATTTGTCTCTACTGTGAATGCATTTCCGCAGAAGTAACATATTTTAACTTAGCATTCAGTTTGATTAATTGTTGCGCCAAAGAAAGCCACACAGGCTTAATACAGTCCTTCAGAGACATACTGAGGAGCACCACCTGTCTCCCATGATAGCAGACCCCAGAAAAATCCCCACAAAAGCAACTCCATTAGACCCCTCTGGGAAAAACACATTCTCAAGCTGAATCCCATCTTTCTGCTGTTCCCCATCAACTCCTATTTCTTGTTCTGTCTTCCATATTCTGACACTTAATATTAAAGGCAATACTAGTATCAAAGTCCTATGATTTTTCCACAACAACACACCATGAAGGGCACAATTAAAAGCTTGAAAATCCTTCTTCTTCAGCAAAACTTTGAAGCAGTTTCTCTTCCCTTATTAACTGATTCTCCATTATGTTCCCCAGTGCCTCACTTCTATTACAGGTATGAAAGATCGGTCTGGACCTACAGCAGCTCCCCGTGCTGCTTTACACTTTACTGGAGCTCCCCATTGTTCCCAGTGGCTTACCTGCATTCCAGGTGTCAAAATCAATTTCATCCAGGCTGACAGCATCTTTCTGCTGCTCTCAAAAGCTACACTGGGGCCCTGTCTCCGGCCATGCCTCACCCCACAACCCAACTGTTGCAGCTCTCCCAGCTGCCGGCAGCCCTTTCAGCTGCTCCCCCATCACTTTGGCCATCACCATTTGTTGTAGTTGAGACAGTCATAGTTGAAATGGAGACAATATAAAGCAATACTCCATTTTCAGAAGGCTTCAAACCCATTTTTGTTCTAGCATGTGTGCTTTTTATACATTCTTAAAAAAACTCCTAAGTTTACACTTTAGTCACCGGTCAGAAGAGACAAAGTGCTTATTGGAATAGACAATTGCAGGTTTCTCTTATTTACCCTTCTTTCTTGGTTTCTATGTCAACAACATTGGTAGGAAATTCTTTCATGGGTAAACATGGATCCTCTTACCAAACTTCTTTCTGGCTCACAGAAGTTGCTGTAAAACCTCTTTATACACCTGGATTGGGTGGGGGTTCTGCTGAAGAAAATAGGTGAGATGGGACTTCAGCAGGTGGTGGGAAATCCTCCCCTTGCCTCAAAGAGGGAGAGTGTAATGGTGCAGCAGTGGAACCCACAGACATTATAACCGTCCAGGTTCTAGCTGTCCCGCAAGAGCAGTCACAGCCAGCTGCAGTCACCCCTGTGGAAAAGCAGAAGTCTAAGATCAAACCAGCACGCCCAGTTAATAATGATGGGAAACAAGGGAGCTCACAATCCACAGGGGAGCAGAAGGCTGAGATCATCATTGGGTCCCTGTTGTATGACAGTCTCTGTAATATATGTGAAAAGACATTGTACAATGGGGATGTAAGGCTTATTCAACCTAGTTACTTCAGGTCTGAGACCTTATGGATACAGGTGAGCAACTGAATGGTGGTGAGGCAAGGAATTTGGGACTCTTGACCCAGGACTCAGATATGAATCAGATTTCTGTAAGGGAGCCAGGGTCCCTTTCCCTCTGGGAGTGGCTTTTAATGAGTGTAAGAGAGAGGTTTGTCCACAGGGAGAGAATGCAGGAGCACCATCATAGAATGTGCTGGAAGACCTGAAGTAACTAGGNGTCAGAGCCCAACGTTCCCCAGCTAGAGACACAGGGTAGACCCCCCAAGCTGACCTGTGGTTCTTTCTGCGCAGCCATGGGGAAGACATGAGAAGGTGGGATGGGAAACCCCTTCTGTCCTGAAGCACAAGTGCGTCAACTCAAGGAGGGAAACACTAACCAAGGGAGTTCCACTAAAGTGAAGGTAGCCTCAGCCTCCCATGACTGAGCTGCTAGGTATTACAGAAGGGGGATCTGTTGGATCCCCTTGAAGGAACCTCTCGAATAAATGTTGGAAGCCGAGGTGAGCCTGACTGGGAAGGAGTGGCAGAAACATCCTATTGTGACCGGCCCAGAGGCGCTGTGTATTCTGGGCATAGGCTTCCTCTGGAGTGGCTATTACAAAGACCCAAAGGGACTCGGGTGGGATTTTGGAATAGCTGCTGTAGAGGCAGAGACATTTAGCAGTTGAACACTTTGTCTGGACTATCAGAAAACCCATCTTCAGTAGGACTCCTGAGAGTGGAAGAGAAACAAGTACCAATTGCCACCTGAATAGTGCATCACTGGCAGTACTGGGTGAATCGAGATGCGGTGATCCCCATGCATAAAATGATCCGTGAGCTGGAGAGCCAAGGGGTGGTCAGCAAAACCCACTCACCTTTCAACAGTCGCATTTGGCCTGTGCACAAGTGTGACAGAGACTAGAGATTGACTGTGGAATATCGTGCCTTGAATGAAGTAACTCCACTGCTGAGTGCTGGTGTGCTGAACATGCTGGAACTCCAGTATGAGCTGGAGTCCAAGGCAGTAGAGTGGTACGCCACTATAGACGTTGTCAATACACTTTTCTTCATTCCTCTAGCAGCAGAATGCAGGCCTCAGTTTGCTTTCACCTGGAGGCGTGTGCAGTACACCTGGAACTGACTGCCCCAGGGGTGGGAACACAGCCCCACCATCTGCCATGGACTGATACAGGCTGCTCTGGATGAAGCTTCAGAATACCTGCATTACATCATTGTGTCGGGGAATGCCATCGTTGTTATTGTTTTTTTACCTTGCTATACATACTAGTAAAGAACATGGAAGCTGTTGCACAGTACTTCCCTTATTTCCCTCACTGTTTGAGCTAGGCTGGCTTAAAAAGAGGCACACCTTAGCTTTTCAGAAAAAGATAATTTGAAGTTCACCTGTTTTTTTTAATATAACTGGACCCACCCCAACTTTTCAGTTTAGACCATCTTAAAAAGGCACTTACCCTGTAATTTCCACATCAGAAGATGAAAGTAGTAGTTTTCACTCATGTCACATTTATTCCTATTTTTGTGCAGTTTTCTATACAGAGAATGCTGTATTTTATAATCAGTGATACCAGTTAATAGAAAGGATTCCTTTACTGTAGGTCAATTAACATGCTGTCAATTTTAACTAAGCAAAAAAAAAAGTTACACAACAGTGAGAAAATAGGTTTTCCAGGATCTCCAGTCCCTAAATTAAATTCCTCCTTGAAGCAAAGCTATCCTTATCCATGTGACTGGTGAATTTTTGTTGCACAGAGAGCCTGTACAATGTCCTGAACACTTACATACTCCTTATTTTCTTCAGTAATTTGTTTATTTATATTTTATATTTGACATGACCTAAGTTTCTTTAATCATTTTTCCAGGTGAGATTCCTTGTGACGTTTCATGGCCAGATCACTGAAGCCTTATGAGTCAAGGACTGCTCTGCTCCAACTTTGCCTCTGAAGGAATACTGTCATCCTCAGCAGGCTGGATAAATACAACAATTTTTTTCACCTACTTTTTACTTTAGGTTTCACAATTTCTTCTTCCCTTCTCAAAGAGAAGATGCCCAACAGCCCACAACCTTCTGTTCTTTCTCCTCTTCCTTGAGTGAAGAAACCTTAATTCTCAGTCCATTCCTGAACTAGATCTATGAATTTTAACAGAGGTACTTTTCTCTCCTCAGCACCTGCCAGAATAGACTGATGCAAGAAAACTGAGACTCATACAGAAAACATGAGGTACATGTGCATCTGTGTTCTGGTAGGATGCTGAAAGTAGGAGGTCATATTCTTATTAATTACATTTATAGCAAAATGATCATTACTGAGCAAAATTATTATTAAAGAGTCATGTTCCACATGTCTGTCCGCAGTGATTTTGTGTTTATCAGGGCTTGACACTGGCTAGAAGACATGAAAAACCAGTCACTCATTCTCCTCTGCTATAGCTGAGCAGAGAAGGGGGAAAGAAAAACCAAAAGGCTTATGGTGTAAGATAAGGATTAGGAGAAAACACTCTAATGGCAAAACAGGCTCAAAAATTAAATGGTATGAAGAAAAATTTATTAAAAGAATTAAAAGAGGATAATGAGAAGTAAAATAAACCTTTAGAACAACCCCTCCTCCTCCCCCCACAGCCCTTCTTTCTTTCCCACTGACAGTGCAGGGAGACAAAGCACGGGGGTTTTACTCAGCTTGTCACTTCTAAAAATCTTCAGCTTGCTTAGGAAGAGGAGTCTTTTCTGTTATATTGTGGGGTCCTTCCCATGGGAGGCAGTTCTTTGTGAACTTCTCCAACATGGTTCTAATTTTCAGTCCTGCCCACCCGGCTGTAACGTTAGTCACTCGTATTGTATTGTATTTTTGTATATTTCAGTTGTAATGATTTGTACTTTGGTTTGTTCCAGTTTCCCCCGGTTATAATGGTTCTGCCCCTGTTGCATCCTCCCTCTTCTTTAGTGTCAATCACCCTGCCTCCTCCCCCTGTTCCCTATAAACTGTGTGTCACTCCTTCAACCTCTCCCCAGTGTCCTGTCTGTCACTCAACAGCCCATCCCCTCCCTCTAGAAACTTCTACCAAGGGCGCCAAGTGATAGGTTCCGGCACTGGAGCCCGTCCCCCAGATTACCCCCGTTGGTTTCCCTAAATGCCTGTTCCCATGCTCCCCACACCCTCCTGTAACCCCATTGGCAGATGAGTGAGCCCCTTCCCTGTTCCCTCCCTCCTTTATAATATGTTGCACAGCCCAGTCTGCCATCTTCTGTTGACTGGACCCTTTGGGTTTTGGGTTAATTTGGTGCTCTTTCTCAATAAACCCAGACTGAACCCTCAACAGAAGTCCATTCCTTCTTCTACCTTTCATTGCACAGAGCCTCGCCCATGCAAGGCAAAAGCCTTAGTCGCCCTCCTGAGGAACAGGAGAGTGTCTCCTGCTGCTTGCAGTGTCGGAGCAAGCCAGGGTGACTCCAAGTGGACACTCAGAGGGGCACAGTGACACACTCTCATGGGCAAAATAGTATTTTCAAACTACGTGGCATGGGTCATTTTAGGTCACGGGGTGCAGTTTTTTAAGGATCATTTGTTCTGGTTTGGAAGCAAGGGTTCTCTCTCTCTCTGTTCGAGTTTCCTACTAGATTACAGCTTTTCAGCTTCCACATGCTCCAGCATGAACACCTTTTCTCACAGTGGACCTCTGCATCCCCACGTGTACTTCACAAATTACAGGGAAACAGTTTGTATAGTTCTCACCATGACTTGTAGAAGAATCTCACCTCTGATGCCTGGAGTGCTTCTGCTCCTCCCTCCTTTCACTGACCTTGGTGTCCCCATGTTGTTCTCATGTGTCTTCACTTTTTCCTTTTCTCTGACATAGAAAAGAACTGGGGTCCGTAGGTTTGGTTGTTATCAAGTTCTATGAGCTGAAAGGTTCTTATAGTGTTGATTCCATCCAAGCTCTGCGTTGGGGAATTGCTTGTCATGACCTTTGCCGTTGGCCATGTGGTTCCCGCTGGCACAGCACAGTTGGCACCAGCTGCCGCAGTGCCAGCTCTATTCAGCGCCTCTCTTCATGCGGGGCACTGAAAGGAGCAGCTGCTGCTGCTGCCTCTGCCCTTCTGCCCTCAGCATGGCTAGTTAAAACAGCCAAGCAAGCACAGTTTGCTGTGGACCATGCTGAGATAGCCCTGGCCACATGGGCGCTCCCAGTGCTGGCTGCAGCTGCGTGGTCCAGGCTGTGTGGCAGCTTGCGGCACCAGGATGGCCCCTGTTGGCATGGCCCCTGTGGCCACACTGGGAAGAGCCCTAGTGGCTGCCTCACCACCCCTTGGAGGAGAAGAAAAAAGAATTGCATGTGATTTTTTTTCTTCTTAAGTATGTCATCACAGAGGTCTTACCAATTACTTTAATTGGGTTAGCAGCATGGTTATTTTCAGAGCCAGCCTGTGACTGACTTTGCCAGGAGGAAGCTTCTAACAGCTTCCCGTAGAAAAAAATTACTTCCATAGTTGGTTTCTTCCCTCCTCACAAAAAACCAAGTTATGCAAAACCACAACCATTGTGCTACACGACCATTTGCTATTTCTTATTGTAGGAGTGGTTGGTTGGGGAGGAATCATGACGAGTCAGGTAAGGCAAGGTAAAATACTTAATTATTTCCTTGATCTTTACCCAATGCAGGGGTTCCCACTGGATAGACGGAGGTCATTGAGATCATCTTCAGGCTGATCTAAGTCATACCAAACCTATTAAAGTCCCCAGACAGTTTGTAGCTGGGGCTGTGCTAGGTTGCCTTATATTTTATTCTAAATTTGCAATTGCTGCAGTTGTGGAGTTCATACCCGATTGTTTAGTTTGAAGAAAACCTGAAATAGGAAGTGCCATTCAAAGTGTGACTTTGAAGGAATCACTGTGCAAGTGGTAAAATGGCATTACTTAATGAATTAGGAAGAAGGATTGGAGACCTAAAGTCTGCTCCAGGACAGGGAGAGACAGACCATTAGCATTTGGATGTCTTTCTCTTCAATTTTTCATGAGTAAATAGAAGAATTAATCCCAGAGAGTTGAGGTGATTAGATGTTGAAGTGCGCTGTACCACGGTGTCCTGGTTTAGGGCAAATTTGGTAGAGAATTTCCAAAGGAGGGTCCCTCCAGAAAGCAAACCCACACAGCCCCTCCCCCCAACCAGTTTGGGAAGAATTCCTTGGAGAGAAGTGGAAAGAACCTGTTTATTAACAGGCACAGCATCCCCCAGCACACAAAGCGAACAATACCAGATGACACCACTCTGAACAAGATGAAAAATTCAGAAAGTCTCTCTCTGGGTGGTTGCTCTGTTCTCAGTCCCTCCGGTGCTGGGGCAGCTGCTGCAGGCCACACGGTGCAAATTCTGGGTGTTTCCAGGTCCCAGTCCAGAGCAGGCTCGAGACAGTTGAAAAAAAGAAAGGAGAAACAGTCCAGGAAGAACTTGGACTGCTTAGCCAAACCAGCCAATGAGCAGAAGCAAAAGCAAGCAGAAGCAGAGCAGGAGCGAGAGCAAGAGAGCAAAGTGAAAAGCAAAAGCAGCGAAAGCAAAAGCCGCAGTCTCTGTGTCCCAGCCAGGCTGATAAGAAAACCAAACCAAAACTTTCACTCTTCAGAGCCAGTCTTAAAGGTACAGAACATAATATCCAGCATTAACAGAACACATGAATGGGGATACAAGCATCATAACGTCACACTAGGACACACGGTAAGAGTCCTGGCCTGGAGAGGAGAACAGGAGGATGTTTTAAACAGCTGAGACAGTCCTCCAGAAGCTGCATTCATCTTGTCCATTGACTGCTGCCCAGCCTCTACTCCACTGAGAGCATATCTTGGGCCTCAAAATGGCAACAGCATAACAGCAAAGGTTTTAGTAGAGCAAAGATTTTAGAAAACAAGATGAGAGCACAGCAGGGAAGAACATGACATGGCATGATGGAGAAGGAGAGAAGAACCCCCAGTGGCAGGGGGGTAGATGCTCTTTAAGGTCCCTTCAAATTCAAATTATTCTATGATTTCATAATTCTAAGAACTTGATGAATCCTCACATGGAGTCAACAACAGAAAGACATGAAGCTGCAGAAAAGGCAGAAAAGACTGTAAAATCAGCACTTGAACAGGGAACAGAAGCACAGTAATACTGAAGATGTAAAAAAAAAAAAAATTGAAAAGACATGCAGAAGAGGGAAATCACTTGGCCTTCTTAATTCCATGGCAAAAAGAACATGAGACTTCAGAGACAGAAGATGGTGTTTCTGATCTCACAGAAGGCAAAAACTAATGATGAAATGATCAAGAGTTTACAGTATAAAATACCCTATAACTGTAGACAGTATTCCAAATAAGTGTTACACTGTCAGAAGTAAACATGCATGCACTGCAGAGTTGAAAGACACTGTCAAATTGCAGTTCTTGGGAGGGGCACAATTGATGGGTGGAGATCAACAGGGAAAAGAGATTTGGTGTGGAAGATCACAGAGAATGATAAGTTCCAAGTGGAGGTGAGGTTGAGAGCACATCACTGGAGCAAGATGTGACAACCAATGAATATTTTAGGACAAATGATAATATGAGGAGTAGGAAATAAGAGACATTAAAACGGAAGTGCTAGCTGAATTGATGATTATAAAACTAACAAAGGAGATATTGGAGGACTCAAAATTAAAGGGGGTGTGAGCAAATCAAATGAAAGAGGAGTTAGAATGAAAGATGTGTAGTGATGCCAGCCACAGTGGAATACAATCAAACCAATTAAAATTCAGTCTTTACAAAATTATATTTTCTGACTGCTTCTGCAATAAACATTTTAATCCAAGTCACTCTTTTACATTAACTGAAGATCACAACATCTTATTCTTGATTGACAGATAGACATCTGAGATAGACAGGTTGTCAGCGCTACTTAGAAGGCAGAGAGGTTTGAGGTGAAAGTGGAGACTGGCTGGCTGAAGAACTGAGCACATTGGCCTGGAACTCTCAATTTTTTAAAAAACTGCCAAACAGTTTACCCTTGTTAAAAG
>WBNQ01045610.1:0-23095 GCA_013401375.1 Spizella passerina
TGGTTTAGGAATGGTATTCTCCACTTCAGTACTCCCACTACAACCATGCACCACTTTCTCTACCCTGTCCAACTACAGGCACAAATGTAAGATCACAGGATGAGGTAAGAACAATTTAATGGAAATGACAATGAGATAAGACAATGTACTATACTGTATGTATGTACTATCACTAAATAAGTAATAGCAACATATTAATAACAAAAGGTGTAAGAAAATAAATTATTCATATGGAAAAACTCCCTGATAATACACAATGCCAGTTTGCTCTCTCCACCCCCTTTTCTTGACTGGAACAAACCCTTTCTTCCTGGGAAGAGATCCCTTTCACAAACTCTGAACTGATATGAGGTAGGATGGAATAACCTCCATGTCCTAACCATGCCCTCTCCCAGCTTGTGCAAAAAATTAACACTGTCCTGACTGGAACCAAGAGAGATCTTTAGATCATTTGCACAAAATCATTGAGCCCTAAGTCAGACACTGCTGCTCCAAAATAAGAAGCAAACAGAATGTGTGATAAATTCAGCCTAAAAGTCCCTGAGGGAGAGGAGAGAGAAGGTATGGCAGTTGGGAATATGAAAATGTTTAGAAAAGCCTTGCCACAATTGTTACTTCTAAAATTGCTTTAAAAAATACCACAAGAATAAAAACACACTCCTTGAACAGTTGTATTTATGACAGCAGCACCTCAGATTTGGGTTTAAAATCAAGCAGGAAATATCTACTTGCTAATAAAAATATCACCTTCTTTAACTATAGAACAGTTACTATCAGTAGGAAGAGAAAACAGTAATATAAAGGCTATTGAAATGAATGCGTGTTTAATAACACACCATGTTAACCAACAAGCTCTCAAATCCCTGAAGTTGACAACCAGTCAGACAAACATGCCAAAAAATTAATAGCACTTTAAACCTGAAACTTCATGAGTTTGGGAGTTACAAAGCCCACTGCATGGAATTTTGCTTCCTCAAAATGTGCTGATAGCTACCAAAACATAGAAAATCCTGCAATGTGCCAGCCTGACTGCAGCCACCAAAGAACATCCTTACCCTATGAGACAGTGCCCATAAAAGCCAGTTCACCTACAAATAATTAATGAAGCAGCAGCAAGAGCATCTGTTAAAAAGAAGCTGTACATTTGAAGTAGGTAAATGCCTAGACACAATCATGTCCCAACAGGTACACTTAAAAATACCACCATATGTGCATAATAATACATTCATAGGGTTAAAAGCCACAACCTGTCTCAACTGAGGAGTGACAGAGTACTTTAACTTGGAGATTTCCAAAACTATACATTTTAAATGGGTCTGAACAAAGAATGAGATTGCTCAGCATTTCTAAAAGTATCCAAAACTAAGTTTTGCATCCAAAAATAAGAAATTCTTTTTATTAAGAATTTTAGCCCAGAGATCCATAACACAAATATCAGCAAGGATTATTAATATGTCAGCAAGAACTTAATGAAGAGAAATTCAACCAGCTTTCTAATTTTCAAAATTACTATCAACACTATTTAAAGCTATGTGAAGGTTAAAAAAATATTACTAATATATGCCTGATGTCAAGGCTAATGTATTATTATAGTTGGTATGTTACAGGATATAACTCTCCTCCTACTGAAACATGATTAAATTACCGTGTATCCTTTTTTCAATAGTCTCAAAAAAGTCTAATTTAGTTTTTTGTTAAAATGCTACCAATCTCAACTCACAACTTTTAATCATATGTAAAATTTAAAAACCAAAATCTATTAATTATATAAATAGATAGTTAAGATTTTAAAACATCTATAAAGTATGTGAAGTTTCAAGCATGCTGTATTAGATATGGATCCTAATACATATTGCCTTTTCCAAAAAGCAACCTGACATCATCAATTGCAACAAAGATTTCTGGATTTCACCTAAACCACAGTTTATTAAACATTTCTCTATTCTGGCCTACCTCAAGGTTCAGTCATAGTTTACACAGGTGTGTTCACAATTCATCTGAATCCTAGAATTAACCAAATAGCAAGAAATGGCAGGTTGGATTTTTTTCCTTGAAAATAAAAATTATAGTAACAGGAAATTAACTACTCCATCAATGCTGACCACTTTTACAATTTATTTTTTGGTTATGAAGGTAATTTGGAAGGCTCCAATATCAATAAATCACTACTGTACTTTTTCTTAAATAGTTTTGATTTTTTTTAACAAACCTCCATTCTAGGCATTTCATATGCTTCATTTCTGTAATATTATTTGTCATTTCTCGTGTTCTGTCAGCAGTGCTGCTATCTCATTTGTCTTTATTTTTCCAAAGCATTCCTCTTGTCTGTGACTTTCTCAAAACACTAACAGTTGACAGGTTTTTCCCTCCCAGTAGAGTTCCAACCTGTAACTTTTATTGCTTTGTTACTAAAGCAGAACAAGAGGCTACCTAGATGCAATGTTTTTATAACATGCAAGTGAATAAAAATCAAAGTAATATCAGTAACAAGCCCAGTGATGACAGAAGCTTTGGAAACCTTTGCAGCTTCTTATGGCTTCAGCTCAGAGGAGTACATTCAGATGTTTGCACTGTGAAGAGCTCTGCTTGCAGACAGTTTTTTAGTAGACTTGGTACCAGTGATCTCAGCAGGGCACACTTACATCATCTGCCAAGGCTGCTGCACCATGGAGTACGGGCATGGGGTTCTGTTTTTCATAATAATGCAGTTTTTCATGAATCTGGAAGACAATAGTACAAAGTGATAAGTTTATTTAGCAGCATGAGAAACGGTACAGAATAACCCTGTTGAGTCTGTTGACTGACTGTAACTAAACATCCTTGTGGTAACCTACAGGCAGCAATCATGTAAATGCAATTCATCATCATCCTCTGTTGAAGTGCTAAGAATATGAAATCAGATGGAAAAAATGCTCAGTATGCAGACCAACCCACAGAAAAACTAAACATTTGTGATTTTTCTCTCCTGGCTTTCTCTGTCCATATTTCTAACATATTGCTTCAAGTATCAATTACATTTTATATTGCTGCTGAAAACACAAAGCATAAAGTGTTTATCCCCAAGATGGATATAAAAACCCCTGTAAATTATGATTTATGAAGTGAAATAATAGCTTGCCACCCACATCTTGACAGACAACTTGATGGAGCGGCTGCCATCATTAAAATAATTCAGAAACAAGGGCAGAGGAGTGCTAATATTAATTCTAACACATCTGAGAGGAGGCAGTCCTTCAGCAAGTTCAGGTTTTTAATGAATAATTATCAACATTAAAGATGCACTGTGCTTTGGTTCTTCCTAAAAGGATAAGGATACACCATTATTTAAACACCCCCCTGTTCCCTCCTCCACAAGGTATGCATTTCAAAATTTAGATTTTTTTCCTGTATGAATGCTTTTAAAACCAAAGGATTTTAAGACTCCTAACAAGTTTCTTTGTAGTTATTTCAGAATAGCATATAAGACTATATTAAACATTTAACTTTATTAACCTTATTTTCTTGAAGATACATAGATATACAAATATCAATTAAAATCTAAAAAAAGAAGACAACAGTAGTCTGAACTAATGTAAATATACCCCATTCTTAGATTTTGTGCTTTAGTTCTGCTGCTCTGAAGGAGGCATGAACTCCAGATGGTTGGAGGAGTTGCAGAAGGAGCTAAATCAGGGACTTCAGTGCTTGGCAAGGAGGGGAAAACGAGGTCTGGCAGAGGCCGTGGGGTGCAGGAATTGGCTGGGGACTCGCTCATGTCCTTGGGAAACAGGATCCCCAGTGACAGCCAGCACTCCCCAGCACACTGCTGGGGGAGGAGCAGGACAGATGCCAGACAGCACGGGCAGATTTAAAGAGCAAGCAAACCACTCTTTGCACATTGTAACTGTTCAGAGTTGACCAGATCATCTCCATTTCGCAGCAAATGTTCCCTCCAGCCTCCACATTTGCTTTTCTCTGCTTACTTCTCCCCCAGCAGAACTCACTCCTCTCACTGCCTAGGACCCCCTCACTCTTTAATTTAAAGCTCATTCTTTAAGTCCATTCTAATTTACACTCAACTTTCACAAATATGCCCATAACAAGATAATGCCATGTCAGTGACACTTCTGCTTGCTGGTTTTCCTGTTTTCTGCTGTGCTTCATAACCCTAAGTCCACATCTGTTTTTCTTCATTTAGTCTGTACATTCTTCAAAGTGAAGAGCATGTTAATACAATATGGCATAGCAAGGTCTAAGTCTTGATTGATTCCTTCATCATTTCTGCAATCTTAACAAGACTATTTCAGTAAGTCATTGGTTAAAGGATGCTGAAGTTCTGACATGTTATGGTTAATTATGAAGGCACTACAGTCACCTAATTTATAAACTGTAAAATAATTTGTTCTCATCTGGAAACTACATGGAAAGCACTACTGTCTCCAGAAGATGAATCTGAATTCTACATCACTTATGTAGACATAGTGTACTCAGCAATTACTTAGAGTAATTCATACTGGATTTCACAAATCTGTAAGTGACCAGACAACTCCATATTTCTAGCTCACAAAGCAGAGAAACTAAACAAAACAAGGAGTTGCAGCTCCCTGAGTTTGGCAGAAGTTTGTGATTTACTTGGACTGTTAACTTGAATAACTAAAAGCCATAGTAAATCAAAAACTCTCAAAACCATAATTTTTTGATTGCTTCGATAACATCTTGATTTTATCCAGACTGAGCTTCTGTCAGCTCTGAGGTCAGAAGCAGTTGTCTATAACCCTCAGTTTCTCAAAGAAAACAGAAGTGCCACTGCTGAATAAGCTGCTTTTATCCTGGACAGCCTGTACATATCTTTAACACTGAAATTAATAAAAGGAAAAAGTCAACCAAACAAAAAAAAGTGGAGCTAGCCTTGCTTAACCCATCTTTGAGACAAATGTTACACAATTGTAAATTCATGCAACAAAAAATAGGTTTTCAAGAGATGGCACAGTGTAACCTGAACTTGTTATTGGCTCTATCTATAGCCAGAAATTGCAGAAATGACTGAAAACAAATTTTTATTTTCCTAAGAGTGGATATTGGATTCCAGTCAAACATTTAAGGACAATCATTAAGGTCAATTAAGGTCAATCATTAGGGAGGAGTTGTAGAGAGTAACTGCCTAACCAAAAAAACCAGAAGCTAAACAAGTAAGCAGAAAAATTTAATTGCTACTAGACAGTTCTAGATATTGCCTTTCTCTACCTCAGGTTGAAAATTTTAATAATTTACTGTACTAGCACTGTACTAGCAGTATATGAGTGACTCTAGAGATAAACATTTCATGGTCCATGGTAACAGACACAGGAACTTCAGCACACTTCCATTCGAGATGCAATACAGAATGGGTTTTCCCCTCAAATATCTGATTTCATTTGACAGTTTGCCTTCTTAGTTGAATCTATTTTTAAAATCAGATCATTAGATGACAACATCTGTCTTTCACATCTTTGTAATTTAAAGGATACACCTATGGAAATGAAAAACCACTGGTGCACCAAGATGCAATCAATGTGCAATATGGGGATTACCTTTCATATTAGTATAAAATTACCACATGCATCATAAAAGCAGTTACCTCACACCTCTAACTTCTGGATCAGTAATGTATCCATAATGTATGCAGCACTTTTATATCATATATTCCTGGATGCAGTAACACAGGAAATTTAGTGCAACTCCACTGATAACGCAAAAATTCCAGGGAAGCAAAAATGCATTTTCAGACAACTCCTTCCCTCCTTGTGTCTAAAATTGTATTGCAAGATTATTTGTTCCACAATTTCCCCCATAGATCACAGCACTACTGAATGGCCTCTAATTCTTCATGCTGTATTTTTAGGCCTTTTTTGAAGACAAGTACAGCACTTGCCTCTTCCTACTCACTGGGCACTAGGTCATCTCTGCTGTCTTTCAAGAATGACAGAGCCCATTTGCAAGCTCACCTGGTAGCCTTTGAATCTGCCAGACTTCAGGGTGATGAATGACTGCATTTATGATAAACACCTTTAGAGAAACTACTGTGCACGCAGCCATATGCTTGGCAACCTCTCCACATGCTGTCTTTCAGTTAATTATTTTCCCAAATACAAATTTTACATCATGCTAATACATGCACGCCAAGCACTGCATTCCCAAATTTCAATTCTTATACAAATAGAATTTGAAATTTGAATACCTAGATTAAGTCACTACATTGATGAAAATGAATAATGTCAAGTAGCCAAACATAGAAATGAAAAGCAAAACAGGACAAGGTGGTGCAAATAGTTCGCCCCTTTACAAACATCACTCAATGAAATTCAACTCTAACAGAAGTTAAAACCATTCTGGAACACTTTCAGAGAAGCATGAGAGGGGGTTCAAAAGTAGAAGCAAGAGCATTCACCTACTCAAGATAAGATGTGTCATATTTGTGGCCATGTGTTTGAGCTTCAAGCTGAAGAATTCTATTTCACACAAAAGGCAACTTTAGCTTACAGTGCAATACTGGATGTCCAGTAACTCTAATGCCATGGCCTTATTTCTGCTAGAAACTTAAACAATGTATGGAAAATATGGGAGTGTGTCGTGCTTAAAAGTAGGAAATATAGTACATCTGTTTTAAGTTCTTCTGACATTTACATATAAAGCCTCAATGCTGAAAATTTCTTCACAGATGAGACCAAGTCTGTTAAAGCAAGAATTAAATATTGTAAATAAAACATAAAAAGCTGCTCTGCTGAACAGATGACTAAGTTGTGCGTGGGGTTTTTTTGTTTGGTTTGTTTTTTTTATGACTACCTATTCTTTTCACTGTAGAGTAAGAAGATCTATGAGGTTCTGCAAAAACTGACAATCTACTCTGAAGTTACGCCCCAAGAGGGAAAAATAATCATTTGCAAATTAATACAATTTTTGGCACACTTGTAAGCAAGAAAAATTGTTTCTGGATTTTCCCAGAGAGACTGAATTAAGCTTTCTCTAATAAAGCAGAGTAGTGTCCTCAGCCAGGACTATTTCAAAACCCAAGAGGAGCTTTCTAAGTCAGAAAAATAAGAATCTTAAGCAAAGAGTCCTACAAAATAAGCTTAATTTCTCCTTTTAGATTTCTTCATTTCCATGTACAGTTCTAATATCACATGATTGAAAATAAAACAGGGAAGTGGGATAAGCATGTACCAAAGGTGCCAAAGAGTTAACAGATGACAAACTTAGTCTTTTTGACAGAACAGTTGGCATAGGAAAAACTCTATGTAAAAGTACAATATGCAAATGCTTGTAGCCCAAAAAGCACTGGCCATCAAGGAGCCAGCACATCAAGGGCAAGAGCTGTCACACACATCGTGTGAAAGAAAATGTTCCCCGACCACACAAGGGTGTCACCAGCTACTCAGACATGTCAACACCTCTGGGGAAGAGCTTTTTTATGGTAATGACACCTTCCTGATAGGAGGTGCTGAAGAGGATCTCATGAGCATGTGAATATTTGCACTGACCATCATTCTGGGGCAGACAGCAATTCTAGACCAGAGTACTTCTCCTTTTGAGAAACATCAGAAGCTCATACCCTCTTAGGAGTTGTATTAACATTCCCTTACTTGGGTTTTATTTCATGAGATGAGATATCACTCAGCATAAAGATACTGTACCTGCAAAATTCATTTCAGCACCACATCATACACATTTCTGGGGTTTTCCTCTGGACTATCCTAGTCTTGCCTGCTGAATACACATTAGCAGCCAATGTGCTTGTTGACTTTCAGCAGAAAGGAACCCATTTCATATCCTGGACTGCTGATGTAAAACCAAAGCAGCAGAAGCTGAGAAGATGGGAAATTGCTTTAAAAAATGCACTGGTGATCTGAACTAGAATGTCACTATGAACACACACACAAACCATCATGATGCGTCTAGAAGACAGGCACTGAATATATTGTTGCAGAAAGTCTGTAAGAGCTGGGAGAACATCTCCTCTAACTGCTCTCTTCATTGTATTTTTCATCATATATTGACTGCAAGAGTGTCTGAAAGCAAAGCACTGACAAAAGCCACGCTGCTGCTGCTGCATTTATTGGCTTAGTCCCTTACACGTAAGCATAATGGAAGACTCTTGTATGCAGAGAAGCTGTAACTGTCCACCAAAGTTTCAGGTCCATGGACACTTGCAAAAATTTATTTAATTCCACTAGTGGCACCACTACAAAGCGGTGCTACTACGAAGAAGAAGCCAAGCAGATTAGGAGAATGAAAAAAGAAAGCAAAAGAAAAACTGCTGAGGGAGGAGGAGTAAGTGCTAGTTTTGGCTTAATCTGCAATTCGTGTTCTGCATCTGAAATACCTGAAGCAAGAGAAATCATTCCAAGGCACTCATGACTGTAAAAGACACATTTGTGAATAGTTCCAATTTACACAGTGAGATTTCAAGACAGGAATTAGGGTTTTCACTAATAGCATGACCTTAACTCTAGGATTTAGACTCTTCGGTTCACTGTCTAAATTTACCAACAACTTTGCGTCAAGGTAAAATAAATAAGCAAGAAAAAAAAATAATCATGGGCTACCATGAAACAAATGGAAATGACTATTAAAACCATTCAGAAATTATAATTACACACCCTCAACTCTGCTGAAAGAGAATGCATATTTTCCTTGATGTAGAATTTTAATTAAAATATTGCTTAATTCCCTTCCTTTCTCCATCCAGAACTGTAGTGTATCACATGAAAGTAACAGAAAAAGTAGCCAACTCTTTGATTTACCTTTATCACTCAGTGGTGGTCTGTAAGCCTATTTACACAGGACAAAAATGAAAAACTATTCATTTGTTCCCAAACCCTCCTATAGTCCTTACAGTTGAAGGTTTGGCACACTAAGGAACTTAAATACATGAACAACTCTGCAGAGCTGTGGCATGATGAACACAAGGTGTAGAAAAACCTAGAACATATACAGCCTTTAAATCACATTCTAGTCATACAACTGAACTGCAGCTAGAGATAGAATACTGCTAAGAAATTAGCATCATGTATTTTAGAAAACAGAAACAAAATAGAAATTAATAAATCATAGCTAACTATTCAAAGTTTGCAATGAGCATTTCTATCCCCAAAGTAACATTAAATATAAATATAAATATATTTGCCTCAAATATAAAATAAGTGATTGCAGAAAGACCTCTGAGAGAATGTCNCCACCCCTCCAGTGAAGAAATTTTTTCTAAAATCCCACCTAAACCTCCCCTGGTGTAACCTGAGGCCATTTCCTCTGGTCCTATTGCTTGATACTTGGGAGAACAGACTGACCCCAGCTGGCTACAGCCTACTTTCAGGTAGTTGTAGAGAGCATAAGGTCTTCCCTGAGCCTCCTTTTCTCCAGGCCAAATTCCCCCAGCTGCTCCTCATCAGACTTGTGCTCCAGACCTTTTCCCAGTTTTGCTGACCTTCTCTGGACATGCTGCAGCACTTCAATGTCCCTCCTGATCTGAGGAGCCTAGTACTGAATACAGAATTGAGGTGCAGCCTCAGCAGTGCTGAATACCAGGGCGTGATCCCTGTTGATGATCCAGGCCAGGATGCCATTCTTGGCCACCTGGAACCTTGCTGGCTCACATTCAGCTCATGTCAGCCAGCACCCCTGGGTCCTTTTCTGCCAGGCAGTTTTCCAGCCACTATTCCCCCACCCTGTAGCAAGGCAGAGGTTGTTGTGATCCTTGATGCCCTCGTCCAGATCATTGATAAAGATATTAAATGGAACTGGCCCCAGTACCAAGCCCTGGGGAACACTACTGGTGACCAGTGACCAGCTGGATGTAGCTCCATTCACCAACACTCTCTGGGCCCAGCCATCCCAACAGTTTTTTGCCCAGCAAAGAGGACACCCATCCATGGGCAGCCAGCTTCTCCAGGAGATGCTGTGGGAAATGTTGTCAAAGGTTTTACTCATGTCCAGGTAGACACATCCACAGTCCTTCCCTAATCTAATCTGCAGGTCCCCTTGCCACAGAGGGAGATCAGATTGGTCAAGCAGGATCAGCCTTTCCTCAACCCATGCTGGCTGGGCCCGATCCCTTGGGTTATCCTGTAACTGCCACGTGATGGCACTCAAGACAATCAGCTTGGTGACCTTCCCAAGATCTGAGGTCAGGCTGACAGGTCTCTATTTCCCTGGATCCTCCTTCCAACCCCTCTTACAGACAGGTGTCACATTAGCTGACTTTCAGTAACTGGGACACCTCCAGTTAGCCAGGGCTGCTGGCGAGTGATGGAATACTGCAAGTGCTGGAAAGGAGCTTTGTGAGCCCTTCTGCCAGCGCCCTCTGTACTCTGGGGTGGATCTCCCCGGCCCCACAGACTGGGGTGTGTCTAAGCAGGTCACTCACCACCTCCTCCTGGATTACAGGCCTTCATTCTGACCCTGAGCCTGTCTTCCAGCACAGGGCTTGGGAACCCACACAACTCATCTTACTGTTGAGGACTGAGGCAAAGAAGGCATTAAGCACCTCAGCCTTTTCCTTGTTCTTTGTCACGATGTTTTTCCCCACACCCGCTAAAGGATGGCAATTCTCCTTCTCCATTTGTTGCTAAAAGGAGGTAATACAGTAATAGCATTTGCTATTTTATTTTTGCAATGGTAAGCAAAACAGATTAAATACTGGCTACAAACCCAGTTATTCATGCAGAGCTTCTAAAAATGTTTATTTTACTTTTTAAAAAATTCACTTTGAATTCATTGTTCCTTATACAATAAAATAAAGGTCCTATTATATGAGATTTCACAGACTTCATTCAAATGGGTCTTTTTTTGTCAGTAATAGGCAAAGGTTTTGATGACTTTGCTTATAGGAAAAGGGTCCCTAGATAGACAGAGGAAGTTCAGACCAAAGCTAAACAAGTTGCACTTGCTCCAAAATAAATTTCCCTGCCCCTTTAGAGCCAAACAGTCTACATGGCTACTGTATACAGTATTTTCAAAATTGTTTTTCTGTACTTTTAACCCCAATTCCAAAGGAAGGAGCATCAGAACAATTCCAAATTTGAATGAAACTCTTTTATGTGAGCTAAGGACATGAGGTCCTTGAACAGAAAGAACAGAACATCAGACTTTTTTTCCTTTGAAACAAGCAGTCTTCAAACTGCAGTCCGTGGATGCTAAAGATCCCTACAATTTTAATGCATTATGCTTCATAAACACAGTTTCAAATAAAATCTGGGGAATAAACCCATCATGTCCCAGTCTCAATAGTACCAGTCCGAATTTAATAAAAGTATAGCAATTCTCTTCTCCAAAAGTCCACACTGGCCTGTTGTGTAAACACACGTTAAAATTGGTAAAAGTTTGAGGGAAATATTTCATTAGAGCAATACTGAACTCAGGATTCCAGGTCTCAAATTGCCCTTCCCAGATTATGGTCCTTCTGTCTATACACTCCCACTTTGATGCTCCCCCCTCCTCCCCTCAGTACTATTACTTTAATAAAAACACTTTTGAAATTGAAGCATTCAGATTTAAATGGAAGATAGAATTTGAGGTGGGCTCATGCAAGTGTCTATTTTTCTCCCTTCCTTTCATTAAGAAAATGATAAGGGTACATCATTCACAACACAATATACCAAATCTTTCATTAAAGATCCTGACTCAGCTCTCAGGAAATTTTGTGCAGTACTACAGACAGAGCAAACTGAACATGCATACAGTACAACTCCCAAAGTCATATATAAAAGACTGCAAGGTTCAGTGGTAACTGTACTTAGAATTATAACAATTTTTTATACAAAGATTTAAAAGCACATCACCAAAGGAACTAAGCATCAATTTCCTCATCACCAAAAGGAAGATAATGACTAATCACAGAAAAAAAGTGTATTTGATTTCCAAATCAATACTACTACAATGACATCTCTTTAGAAAAAAGTATTGTAATCTTACATTTTTTGGTATTTCAATTACTCATAGTGACATACATATCACTAACTGCAATATTTGTTTATATGTTAACTGTATCAGGAAATCTTTATTTCTAAGTTACTTTTAAAATATACTTTTACTTAATGCAAGCAAGAAAGGAATTGTAACTCCCACTGAAGATCTTCAGTGTTGAGGAAGAGCACAGAGAAAAGTTACACAGTTGTAATGAAATAAAGATGGAAACAACATTTTCTGCAATAATCAAATACCTGTTTATATAATGATTCTAAATAAAAACTTGATGAAAAACATTGAATTCAAGACAATAATGAACTAAAAATTAGTTTAAATAAAAGTTAACAAATAAAAAAAATTAAAATAAGAATTATCAGAAAAAGACAAATACCTGTCTCCATTATTTCAGTCCTACCTTCCAAAAATAAACTTTAGGTTTTGTTTTTTCTTGAACGGCACCTTTCCTTTCTCTCACTGAAAAATCTTCTTTTCAGGTATCACGTGACTGTGTCTAAGTAATGCAACAAAGACTTGCAAAATGTATGCCTAGCTAATTTGAATTACTATGTATAACAAATAATCCAAAGAACTGATCTAAAACATCAGAAATTAAAATCTTCAAGTCTTTGCATTGGTCAGATTTTAAGAAATATAAGTTTCTTCAGCTTTATAGCAAGCCTTTTTTTAACAGTGCAAATATAATGTTACTGTTTTATGTAAAAAAGTGTTTCTCCTTTTAAGGTCTGGTGTCGGTTTTAAATTTAAAAATCTTTATGAATTTGAGAGGAGAAGTTTTTCCTTAGAAAAATCAGAAAAATATAATCACTCTTTGATCCTGAATATCAGATCTGAATACCTCAAATAAAAAATATCTAAAATAGGTATGCATAACTATACTGATAAATATGAATGCAAAAAGGAAAGAAACAAGACCGGAGATGCTGCTGAAATGTAAAGAACAAAGATGACATCAACAACTGACTGCACTTGAGAAACTATCATTTTCTGAAATCCTTCTAAGCAGAAAACACACAAGCAACAGCACTCAAATTACAGCTGAGGGTCACCTGGGAAAATGGCAATCCTGAACATTTCATGACAGGTGATCGAGTTTGATTACCTGGAACTTTTAAGAACCCAAAGCAATTATTTCCTAGTGCTTTATGCTGGTATGTTGGTTAGCAAAGAAAGAGTCGTAGAATGAATTCAAACAAAAATTTACAATATTTTCTGTGCCTATACTAATAACCATTCATGTTACATTACTCCCAAAGTTCAAGTCAGAGGACTGAAGAGGTAACTTGCTAAGATTATGGAGAGAGTAAATGAAAAGAAATTAAATTAAACTAAATTAAAAGAGCACTTTTCCAAATAAAAAGGTAACAGGACAGGTTTTAAATTAACTGCTGCAAGCAATTTCTTTATCTGAATGGAGAAAATATTTTCACTTTCTGAAGTTTTGAATTCCTGCATAATTTTCTTCTGAATTCATTAATTATTTGTACCAAGTAACTACTTCTGTGAGATTTTTGCATTTAAAAAACATACTAAGTTTTTAAAACTGCTTGGAATCAGAAGAGGTTCTGTGGCTCTGCCCTGGGCACAGGGACCTGCCACTGCCATGAGCTCCTNATAAATGCAAAGGAAAGAACCTTCCTAACCCTGCTCTCTGTGTAAACACAATTCCCACAGGAACGACAGCTAAACCACTCGTTTGATTGTCAGATGGTTGCTTTTTTCATTCTATAGAAATGCCAATTAAATATTAATCAAAGAAAACAGGATTTGCTGCATACAGGCTAAGACACTTCAGCATAGAATTGGGCTTTTTCAGTTTTACTATTCAGAGACTGCTAACTTTAAATCATGAAGAGCTGGGTTTATTCCTGCTTAGTACAATAAACATCATCCTCACAGTCTGTACTCAATGCAAGCTAGTCCAAGATGGAATTCATTCAGGTTCACTGAAGAGATCACTTCTGTGCAGCTCAGAGTCACAGAATTAACCCATTCAACACCCAAACTTCATTCACAGACATGGACATCTATGCTTTAAGCTAAAATTAAACACATCTATACAAATATACATAGACATACATTTATCAATTAGCACCATCTAGTGGGGTCAGTACAATTTATGCAATGTGAGAAATACACAGCTCACTTTCTGATTTTTCTACATCCTATGCAACACGTCATGACACAGAACAGGTCACGTAATTAATAAAACTCAGATGCAAAGACCAAAATCAACAAAGACCAACAACAACAACAGCACAAAAAACCAAATAACTCAGAAGATTATGTTTTTCCCTTATAAATTACATTTGAAGAAAAACACTGACATTGAAAGCTGCATGTCCATACATATGAAAATTTACTGATAGGAATGAAAAACCCAATCTTTTACACATTCATACACATGCAAAACACAATTACAATTAAATTACTATTTTCTATTCTTAGTCTTTTGCTTCCCTATCACATGCCTCAAGAAAAATCTGCCACTCTTTAAAAGAAGCTACTCTGAAGCATCAGATAATGCAATAAATCCTTTTATTTAAGGCCTCCATCATCAGAGCAGAATTCTGCTGTAAATACAACTTTTGATATAACTGCATCAAAGTCCTACAAACACTGGATCCCAATCCAAAACCCTAATAAAACAACAGAGTAAATACTTCTTAAATATTCATAACAATTAATTTAAAAGACATCAACTGTAAACAGATACTAAGGACTAATCTTAACCTTTAATGCAGTTTCTCAAATATGAAACCTAGAAATGGATTTTTAGTCAATTCTGCAATTAAAACTTCAGGAGACAAGTCATGCAACTAAACTGTTGAAGAACTTCAAATGTAAAAGCCATCAGAGGTAGACTCCCCATACATCAACCTTAGGCAAGACTGTCTGTCTTGCCTAATAAAAAGTAGCTGCATGTGAAGGTGCTTTTCTAGATTTTGCTTGAAATGCACCAAGCAAAATCTTTACCAGTCTCTGCCAACAGGCAAGGGAGCTAAAAACATCACCTTTCCCTTCTCCCTCTCCCTGCATACTGTCCATGTTAAAAAACCAAGCAAAACGAAACAGGAAACAATCACTAACATTATGTTCATACTTAAGACCATTTGGACAAGTCACCAGTGTAAAATTAAACATTTGCTTAAATGTTCTTTAATGAAATCATGGCCATGAAAGCAAAGAACACCTGTGAGGACATGCTTTGCATTCAAGCCTTCCCTGGTCTCTAAAAGAGCTGACTGGTTGCAAAGCCTGCCAAGCAGATCACAACATACCAAACAGACCTTGGACAATGAGGGACAGACACAAAGTCTACAAAAGTGTTTTATTTTTTTCTGGGAATAATGGTAAAAGTAGCTGAAAAAAAATTTTTAAATGTGGAGAAAATATGTAAATAGGGGGGCAAAGTTAAGATCAATCAAAATCAGCAACTGAAGACTTGCAATGAATACTCAGAAGGCACAGAAAGCAAGAAGAGAAGCTGCTGAGGCCTGCACACTGCAGCCAGGGGCCAGGCTACATTTTAAACTGCATGGAAATCAAAACAAAGCGCTTAAAATAAATCAATTAATACCAACAAGTAAGATTTATAGCAACAATTTAAATTTAAAAATACATGAAGACAGCATCTTAATTTCACTTAAAAGGATACAGAGATGCATTAGGAGTAAAATGTCTCAAGTAACTTCAATTAGAAAATTACAATAGCTTTAAAAGACAAAATTAATTCTCAACCTTCCCTGTAGAGGACAGAGAAACACCAACACTTAAGTGCAATGCGTCCTGTAAGAAAAAGAGAAATATGAAAAATAATGACAAAATATTGGAAGAAAATTGCAGTAATTTAGGAGAGATTTACTGCCATTTCCGATACCTTTTCAGAGCAGTGCACTTCAAGTTTTGCACTAAATCACCTCAACATACAAATCTGTTTCACAGGAAGCTTCAAATCAAACCAAACATATTAATTTATTTTTATATTGGAAGGGGTAACACAAATTTATTTGCACAGGTGTACAAAATTACAGCCACACCATATCTTTAAATATTGGAAAGCTGGTAGTAAACAGCACAAATTGCCCAATGAGGAGACAGGAGTAACAAAGATAAGGGAGCTGCTACCATTACGAAAAAGAATATAGGGATAAATTTAGCAATTTCACTCTTGTAATAAGGATCTATAAACATACAGACCAGCAACACAAAATTATCAGCTGCTGGGATGCCAAGAGATTTCCTGACAGTTTCCAACCTGGAACTGTTCCCCAGCTCCAGTCCCCTTTTTCCAAGTAGGATTCAACCAAAACATTAGCTAGCATGACCTAGCCTGGTTTACACTGCATTTGAATATAAAACCAGCAAAAATTTAAATAATACCAAGA
This sequence comes from Spizella passerina, assembly GCA_013401375.1. NCBI lineage: Eukaryota > Metazoa > Chordata > Aves > Passeriformes > Passerellidae > Spizella > Spizella passerina. The sequence continues at coordinate 16,326 of WBNQ01045610.1, forward strand.
GTATCATTATCCATTGATGTTTTGCTTTACATTTTTGTGCCATGAATCATAACATTAACAGAACAAAAAGGCAAGACATTTCCATTTCTATTGAGCAAAAATCTCAATTTACCCTTGATAGAACAAGAGAACAAAAATAATGATCCAAGTTCTTAACTCATGTTCCCCCACCTCAGTCAAAATATAGTGAAGTACTTTAACAATACCCATCTTTAAATGATCAGCCTCAAGTGAATGAGAGGTCACTCTTGCCTACATTGTTAAACTGGTGGAAAAGCTGAGGTAAGTAAAAACCACGATGACATTGTCACAGAGCAACCATGACAGAATGGTTATGAAGGGATAATAAATGCAGAAACACAAAGGGAATTAAAGGCTTTCATACATTAAAAATTAATTTAGTACTAGGAAAAAATTATCAAATAATCCAGTTCTAGTAAGTTAAAAGACAAATATGCATATTCAGAAAATAAAGAGAGAAAGAGCAGAAGCAGGACAGAACACAGGATCAAGCTACACAAAGGTGTTCCACAGTGGTTTCCTGATATACCACAAAAGGGAAATATTGCTTCCCCTCTGGGAGAAGACAATAATTAAACTCAGTCAGATTATTAGTTAGAAATTGGTGGAAAGTTTATGTTTCCAAATGAAAGCACATAGGCACACTATTACAAATGCTTTGTTGCTTGGCACGTGCTAGGGTATGATTTGTAGTTAGCCTTTAATGATATACTAAACTCCAGTATGATCAGCTTAGTATTTTAGATGCCAACTAACATGATGACAATTATGGGTTACTTTTTTCCTAGAATGTTTGAAACTTAGAAATTCAAAATTACACCCTGATTTATGGTTTGATGCTGATTAAAGCTGTGTATGTCTGCAGTGTCATTACTGGATTATTTAATCACTAAATCTCAACAAAAACTGCTCCTTTCCATGAAACCCAATCTGTAAAGCACATTAAAACTGAAAATACTTTATGAAGATGATATCCATACTAAATGTAAAGCAGTACTCAAGGCTATCCCATATATAATCCTTAGCATTTATAGCTGGCAGGACTGGAGTGTTTTTTAACTCCTACTATCGAAATAATTGAGGCAGTCATGTTTGTGAATAACTGAAATCACTGGAATTACCTTGTGCAGGCTGTGATTGCTAGCAAAAGCCAACAAGAAAAGTTAGAAAGAGACAAGGAGACAATACAGATTTAATTTCCAACAGACAAAGACTGTTTACCCCCCAGCACGCTCTCCACTCAGTAAATATCATGTTCTTCATAAGGAGTCACACTGTACCTGAACCACTGGGGCTGAAAATAGTCAGTGGCTCCAAGGTTCAAAACCTCCTACTCTGGAGAACAATGATTTCATGTTAGTGTTCTATGAAACAGAGTGAAGGAGAAAGGCAACACAACCAAAATCAGAGGGAAAATAACCTAAAATTGAAGGAGAGAGCACAAAGTACCAACTTAGCACTAACATTCTCTGAAACGAACAGTTCTGAAGCGTTGGCTAGCAAAAGGATCAAGAAGGTTATGCTGATGCATCTAGTACAGTGTGAGAACCATAGATAAATTAAAATATGCAGCGGAATTCACAAGTCAAAATGGTTTATTATTTTATTGATAATAATACTGATGGATATATGTCTCTCTGTGTGAAATCCAAGTCCAGAAAATGATGAAAAGAGTATGTTTGTATTTCCCTAATGGCGTAGCCAGCAAATAAGAGGACACCCTTATCTGAAAGGACTTGGAGTCTTAACCTGTGGCTGGGTAAAGAGCTTAGGGCCCAGGCATGGCTGTTCAGCTGTGCTCAACACCTGTGCTGGTATTTGAGGAATCTACAGACATGGATCTGTTTAGAAATCTAGAGAGCAGAAGGGTGTGTGTTGTCAGCAGAGCCTTGATCAGCTGGAGATGAGAAATGGGACCAGGCTTCCTGCTTTTTATTCACGAGTGCCACTGGTGCCTGTGCTGGCTGAAGCACTGCTCTGCCTGTGGTGGCATTTCTGGTCAATGGGCTACTGGTGCAGGTGCTCAGCAGTGGCTGCATCCATCTCTCAGTGCATCTCTGACTGCATCTCTGCAGCCAAGACCAAACAGTCTTCCTGTCCTGGTATTTACTACACTTGGCAAATCTCAAAATACCTTCAATTCCAGCACTGATGGAGTATTGCTTAGTTTGCATCTAATAAAATAGTGTAACTTTGCAAATACATTAAAGCAATGTAGCAAACTAGATGAAAGCAGAGCTTCCCCTATGAATTTATATAGCCATGTTAACATGGCACACAAGTATTTCATCGTCATACACTTACTGTGTTAATTTTCCTAAAAGACAAGGAATTAATCCAAGCCTTATTTATTAGACAAGAGATAGTACAAGCCTGCAGATATATATGGGAGAACACACAGAGGGAAAAACTGGTCTTGGGGAGTGGGGGAAGATAGAAAATACCTAGGAAATCATGTGCAACTCTAAATGGCTCACTGAGGCACAAGTGTTTTTCGAAAACAAATTTAAGACAGCTCTAACTTTAGACCCCTTCATGTCACCACAAGAATAAGAAAGAACTTTTACACCACCACTGATACCTCAGAGTGGTTCAGGTGGAACAAGAAAGCATGAAGCCCTTTCCTCTGTAGCAATTCTAATTGAGATGTTATGTCAGAGTGAATCTATACATTTAGGTTTCACTATTGTATTCAAAGCACAGCTAAATTACAGCAATTGCCTATAATAAATTACTCATCCTTGGCTGGCTGTCCAGGTTTTGCATGGCCTGGTTTTTGTTAGTAGAGGGGGCCCACAGAGGAGGCTTCTGTGAGAAGCTGCTAGAAGCTTTCACCATGTCCAGCAGAGCCAATCCCTGATGGCTGCAGCGATGGACACGCTGCTGGCCAAGACTGGGCCAATTACAAATGGTGGTAATGCCTCTGTGTTAACATATTTAAGAAGAAATCAAAACAAAGGTTGTGGGGCAGTTTTAATTCCAGCCAGAGAAGGGCAGGAGCAAGAACATGCGAGAAGATGTGAGAATAACTTTGCAGACACCAAAGTCAGTAAACAAGGAGGGGGAGGAGGCGCTACAGGCGCTGGAGCTGAGATTGCTCTGCAGCCCGTGGTGAGACCATGGCGAAGCAGCTGTGCCCCTGCAGCCCATGGGGATCCACAGGCAATGCAGAGATCCACCTGCAGTGGTGGAGGAGCCCCTGCTGGAGCAGGTGGATGCCTGGAGGAGGCTGTGGTCCAGTGGGAGACTTGCAGAAAGAGGGGCCCTTGCTCCCAGGCTGGAGCAGCCTGTCCTTGGAGGACTGCACCTCGTGGAAGAGTGACCCAAGCTGCAGCAGCTTGATGGGGGGATTGTTGCCCGTGGGATGGATTCACATTGCAGCAATTCACAAAGAACTGTTGCTCATGAAATGGACTCACACCGGAGAAGTTCACAGAGAACTGTCTCCCATGGGAAGGACCCCACGGTGCAGCAAGGGAACAACTCCTCTCTCCCTGAGCAGCAGAGAAGCCTCAGGTGATGAGGTGACCATGACCCCCATTCCCTGTCTCCTTGCACCACTGGGGTAGGAGGTAGAGCTTGGAAGGAGTGGGAGGAAGGTGTTTTTAAGGGCTTATTTTACTTCTCATTATCCTGCTCTAATTTTGTTGGTAATAAATTCACTTTGTATCTCTAAGTTGAGCCTGTTTTGTCCTTGATGGTATTGGTTGAGTGATCTCTCCTGGTCCTTATCTCAGCCTGTGAACCATTGGTTAAATTTTCTCTCCTCTGTCCCACCACAGAGAGGAGCGAATGACTTTCGTGGGTTCCTGGTATCTGGCCCAAGTCAACCCATGACACTAGCACAGAAAGTAAGCCTTATTCTTTGCATGCTCTGAAATCTTATTTATCCAGCTCCTAACTGTGCAGTGACTGTGCACCAGGTGGAGAGTATTGGTACATTAAGCAGTTACATGGTGCAGCTCCCAGTGTAATTTCTGTTTGAAGTGAACTTCACTGACACCACCACACCTGCAAGGTGAGCACTGTTTTCTACAAAGGTGCACAGAAACAGCTATTAGAGAAAACCACCTGTGGATAAGAGAACACTGTTATGCCAAAGTGCCATGTGGAAGTGCAAAGGAATAGTGCACACCTACCATACAGTGAGTATGTGTGTAAGGAAGCAAAGATCAGTGAACACTACAAACCAGCTTCACAAGAATTAGCTGGAGAAAGGATACAACCAAGACTTCCAAAAAAAAGAAGGAAAGCTAATATAAGCAGTAACAAAACCTGCTGGTAGGAAACACTGGCACGCATTTTTGCTGGATCTTAAAAGTACGATTTTTATTAAATCTTATTGTATCAGTTTTCATGCTTCAGAAAGATTTTATAACTATCACATCCCATCCTTCTTAACTCTTAAAATGTTTTCACACTGCAGAGGTTGGTTTGGGTAGTTAAGACTTTCTGCTCTTAAAAGGAAAACAGTCCAAGACAGTAACAAAATAATTGTTTTAAACACTCCCTCACATGTTCTGCCACAGAATTTCTAGTCCAAGGAAAAAGAACACTGTAGAAAAACAGTTTAAAATTACATTATCCTTGGATGTCTTGGATTTATCAGACTATTACTGAGCAGCTTATGAGACCTTTCATTAGTCTCAGTATCACAGACAAAAAATGTATCACTTTGGTTAAGTAAATACTGCACAAGTTTTGTAAGACAAGAAAAATTTGGGTATATGCATAGATTCTGGTTCTAAAAGTTCTCTTTGAACTGAGGTACCAGTTTAGTCACCAGGCTGGTACACTGCCCCCTTGGTAACAATGAAATTACAAACTATTTATCTTAGAAGGATTGATTTTCTTATTTTATGTCCAGTACATTTTGGCTGGATTTCTGCTACTCTTTGGATGTTTCCCAGCAGAAACTTTAAATCAATTACCACTGATCCAAAAAAAAGCCTCTGTCTGGACTTCAACCTAAACCAAAGTTTTTTCACATTCCAAAGTACTGATTTATTCACAAGTTTCAAGTAATACTCAAAGACAAACACTTCACACCTCTAATTTCATAAGCTTATCTGCTTTACTTTTAATTTTAAAAGTTTGTTGGTACACCCACCTGTAGGGACTTCTGATACCAACCTAATTTCTACAGCTTTTATGAGACTAAACTGTCAACAAGACAATTTGATCCTTTTGGGATCTGAGCTTCAGTTTTTTATTATTATTTTTAACAAAGTGGGTTGACAGAGGAGTTGATGACAGGAACAAGACTTCCTCATAAAAATCTAGATGAAAAGTTGCAAGTGCCTATTACTAAACACATTAGCAGCTCTGATGTAGAAACTGAAAGATCCTAGACACACCAAATGTCTAGATTCCTGACAAAGAAGTTAACACTAGATATTCAGTTAAATTTCTACCAAAATATACAAAATAAAAATACATGAAAAAAACACAAAAGAGAACACAGGAGAACCAATTCAACAAAACTTTGAATGGAAGGACAAAATGATTATTTATGTCCACCTGCTGTCTACTTTCTAGTAAATGACATACTAGCTACACTATAACAAATATTTTTAGCTGAACCATCACATAGGATCCATATTTCACAACTGCATTATTCCATCCACTTGGCCCTAACTTGCATTCTTCTACAAATGAGGCTACACCATCTAAAGCTATGCCTAAATAAATAGGAGTGGCATTTTTTCATGTAATTGAAGGCAAAAATAAGCACAGGTATGTATGAGTGAACACACATGGAAAAACAACTTTGTCTTTACTTAGAGACAAAACATGGAGGGTTGGGGGATTTATTTATTATTCCAAAAGGAATCCATTTTTATTTCACTTATTTTTGCCCAGTTATTACCTGATGTACTCCATTTTTACACTACAAAAGCAGAAACAAGTCAAAGGGTTCAACACACACAGAGTGACCAGAAAATACATGAAACTTAACAAGAAAAGCAGTCATCTGCTCAATGTCTGGCTGCTAGCTACCTTTTTTCCAAATGTTTTCATGGAAACAATATCAGCCTGAATAAAGTAAAGATCCTGTACTATTTTCTATAAAATCTCAATTACCTTATTTTGATTAATCTGATCACTGTTCCCATGGAAATTAAGCTTAAAGGCAGCTGACTGCCTCCAGCTAAGAGTGATCTCTTAGCTTACAGATTTCAGTTGCTGGCAATTGAGCAAGTCTCAAAAAATCCCTTTGGCTTCAAAAGTAACACTTTAAGTTTATGTGGCATTTCATGAGGAGTAACACCTTGCATTACAATTTTTTTAATGTAATAATTGTGATGGAAGCAAAATGACTCATTGCTTCAGTGGTAATTACTCCAAATATGAATGCAAACTGTTGTCAGTCATCAAGAGGATTTCATTATTTCCCAATAATTCTCAGCTTTAGCTAAGTAGAAAGCATGTGGCAAGTTTGTATTTTGGTATATTAATTAGACCATTACCTACAAATACTTTGGATCAGATGAGTAATGAAATTCTAGCATTCCTCCATATATATTCTGTACATAAAAATCAAGCAGGAAGCTTCAAAGATTAATTAAAGATCAACCTTACTCTCCAGAAAATAAGAAAAAAGAAAAAGAATGAGTAAATGAAGGAGAAAAAGAAATATTTTTAATTTCTTTCATGCATGTTTGTACATTCAGTAGCCCAATACTGTCACATACACCCCACTACACCTATTCCTAGGTAGCTCTTTAAACCTGAAACTGTATCTAAAG
>WBNQ01045612.1:0-25248 GCA_013401375.1 Spizella passerina
GCTGCAGTAATGCATAGTTTAGAGGTTTTACTGTTCCCTACATCTTTTAATTATTGACTAGTTTGCATTGCACTCAAAACAAAATGGGAAAGGAAGCAGATTACAAATAAGAGCCTTGAAATCTATCATCCCACAAAATCATTGGAAATTTCATAGATATTTGTGGTCCAGTTACTAGTAAGAAGGAAAAAAGAAAAAAGTTGGAATTGCAAAATTTTAATCGTCCTGATTTGGGGGAGGAGGAAGAGAAAATAAAAAACAAAGTCACCAAGCCTTTACCTCAGAAGCTCACAGGCCTTGCTGCAGCCTAACTCAATAATTACATTGTACTGCCAGCAACAATTCTATTTTTTTTTTTCTCGCCTGAGGGTTCCAACACATTTGCACCATAGGGAAGCCTTTTCTCTTTACATCTCAAAACTCTACCACAAACTCTTCCTTTATTCATAACAGCCAGATCCCCAGCTGAGATAGGCACTTTCGTATTGCTCTAGATGACAGTTTTCTGTGTTCTTTCCAAGCTCAGGGGGTTTAATAAACATATCTGGCAATCTTTCGATAGCTGGAGGGCCTGGGATGACACTGTGTGCAAACAATATGCTCTCACTGCTAGGGAAACAAGTTTATTCAATTCAATTAATAGATTACAGTCAAGATACTTGTTATCCTGCAATGAAAAATAGGAGAAGGACTATGAGACTTAAGGCAGGTTGTAGGATTAGCACCTGGCAAAACAGCAAGCCAAGCAAAATAAGACAAAAAAGCCACTGGTTGTACATTGCTGGGTTTTTTTTGCCATATAAACAGTGGCACAGGCTCCCGGCCTCATTACAAAACTGTCTTTTAACTCGCTTTAAAGGAGCTTGGCCCTCTGAACATGCAGAGCCTTGGGTGCAGCATTGTAAAAAATATATCTCTGTTTCCTCCTACAAAATGGGGATATTCCTTTTCATTTACCTAACTACAAGGGGTGTTTGTCATTAGACATGAGCAATAATTCTTTCTGGCTGAAACTGCACTGTTTACAAGCCAACTACAGCAGCCAGGATTTGGTTCCACATTTGAAAGGAAGTGAAGTAAAATTCTATTTTGAATTTAAACTCTATTCAAACCAAGGCATTTTCTTAACATAAACAATTTGTGGAATACAGAATTTGCTTCTAGAAGAAATATCTCCTATGCAACCATACTGGTCTAAATAAAAGAAACACTCACGTTTTTTTGAAGCAAAAAACTCTAGGAGCTGGTGGTCCTAGGTACCCCCATTCTTTAAGAATGAATCTGCAACAACTTGTCCTTTTTGAAATGTTCTCAGAACAAGTTTAAACTTGTAGAAGTTACCACAAGAGAAAATCTAATTTAACTACCAAAATGACAGGTAAATTTGCCCGAGGGATAATTTGTGGTTAAGGCACATACAGGAATACAGGAGGTAAAATCTTATTTCATACCATAGACTTGAATAAGTAACCCAATATCCAAATGCTTCAATTCTTACATGTTAAAATAGGTTAAAGCCATTCTTTTATCTGGTTTGCCTATTCTCCTTGGCAACAGGGCTGTATCTGGCCATGCCTCCTCTGGGCAATGGCTACCCAAGTGTTAATGGGCTCCTCAGCTACCAGNAATGATAATATTAAATACACAATAATGATAATATTATTACTATTTAAGCACTAAAATAAGACAATAGTACATGTGAACAACAAAAGTTGTAAGTATAATTAATATGAAACAGAAGTCTCTTTTCCAAGATGGCCAGCAAGGACTTTCTAAAGATGGAGGGGATTGAGGAAAACAAGTATAAGGCATGAACAATACCTTGAAGCATCAACAGCTCCCAAAGACACATCACAATTTCAAGTGGAGTCATCAGACCAACAGAAATTATCTCCCTTTTTATAGTATTATTTGAGTTTCAATTTTAAGTTTGCAGTAAATTATCAACCCCTAAGTAGGATGAAAAAAGTTTAGCAGTTGCTGATGTAGAAATATTTTAATCTAATATGCCTCAGGTATATGAGATTTCATGTTAATAGAAAGAAACATTCTTCAGAGACAATTTAATCTAGATTTAGCTCTGATTCTGTTGCACGTAGGTTAAATTCTGATGTCAACAGCGAAAAGCTCAGTAAAGCCCAGGTGTAGCTTAGCTGAGAGTCCAGCTGCAGTAATGCATAGTTTAGAGGTTTTACTGTTCCCTACATCTTTTAATTATTGACTAGTTTGCATTGCACTCAAAACAAAACGGGAAAGGAAGCAGATTACAAATAAGAGCCTTGAAATCTATCATCCCACAAAATCATTGGAAATTTCATAGATATTTGTGGTCCAGTTACTAGTAAGAAGGAAAAAAGAAAAAAGTTGGAATTGCAAAATTTTAATCGTCCTGATTTGGGGGAGGAGGAAGAGAAAATAAAAAACAAAGTCACCAAGCCTTTACCTCAGAAGCTCACAGGCCTTGCTGCAGCCTAACTCAATAATTACATTGTACTGCCAGCAACAATTCTATTTTTTTTTTTCTCGCCTGAGGGTTCCAACACATTTGCACCATAGGGAAGCCTTTTCTCTTTACATCTCAAAACTCTACCACAAACTCTTCCTTTATTCATAACAGCCAGATCCCCAGCTGAGATAGGCACTTTCGTATTGCTCTAGATGACAGTTTTCTGTGTTCTTTCCAAGCTCAGGGGGTTTAATAAACATATCTGGCAATCTTTCGATAGCTGGAGGGCCTGGGATGACACTGTGTGCAAACAATATGCTCTCACTGCTAGGGAAACAAGTTTATTCAATTCAATTAATAGATTACAGTCAAGATACTTGTTATCCTGCAATGAAAAATAGGAGAAGGACTATGAGACTTAAGGCAGGTTGTAGGATTAGCACCTGGCAAAACAGCAAGCCAAGCAAAATAAGACAAAAAAGCCACTGGTTGTACATTGCTGGGTTTTTTTTGCCATATAAACAGTGGCACAGGCTCCCGGCCTCATTACAAAACTGTCTTTTAACTCGCTTTAAAGGAGCTTGGCCCTCTGAACATGCAGAGCCTTGGGTGCAGCACTGTAAAAAATATATCTCTGTTTCCTCCTACAAAATGGGGATATTCCTTTTCATTTACCTAACTACAAGGGGTGTTTTTCATTAGACATGAGCAATAATTCTTTCTGGCTGAAACTGCACTGTTTACAAGCCAACTACAGCAGCCAGGATTTGGTTCCACATTTGAAAGGAAGTGAAGTAAAATTCTATTTTGAATTTAAACTCTATTCAAACCAAGGCATTTTCTTAACATAAACAATTTGTGGAATACAGAATTTGCTTCTAGAAGAAATATCTCCTATGCAACCATACTGGTCTAAATAAAAGAAACACTCACGTTTTTTTGAAGCAAAAAACTCTAGGAGCTGGTGGTCCTAGGTACCCCCATTCTTTAAGAATGAATCTGCAACAACTTGTCCTTTTTGAAATGTTCTCAGAACAAGTTTAAACTTGTAGAAGTTACCACAAGAGAAAATCTAATTTAACTACCAAAATGACAGGTAAATTTGCCCGAGGGATAATTTGTGGTTAAGGCACATACAGGAATACAGGAGGTAAAATCTTATTTCATACCATAGACTTGAATAAGTAACCCAATATCCAAATGCTTCAATTCTTACATGTTAAAATAGGTTAAAGCCATTCTTTTATCTGGTTTGCCTATTCTCCTTGGCAACAGGGCTGTATCTGGCCATGCCTCCTCTGGGCAATGGCTACCCAAGTGTTAATGGGCTCCTCAGCTACCAGTCAAATTCCAGTTCAGTTCAAGGGCATAAATAACAATCACTACTCAAGTAACTCTGTTCCTATTTCAGTACACAGAGGCGTCATTTGTTCTTCCAAGTACTGGTACTATTTATTTTTTTAAGGTAAAATAAATTAAGAATAACATAGCATAATCAGTAAAATAACAAAACTAGCCTTGGGACTGGCAATCTACCAATCTGCAAAAGATGGTACTAGGGACAAGAAGATGGAAAAATTATGAGAAAAGGAGTTGTGATAGAAGAGGGGAAGAATGTCCCAGAAGACTGAGCATTTCTCCTAGTGATAGTCTTGGGAATGTGATATTTGAGATAAAGTCAACTTTTTGTAGCTGGGTAAAGTCACCCATGAACCTCTCCAGGATCTGAATCCCAGAAGGGGCTCACTCTGAGCCAGATGTGCTTTATTGCTGCTGTGCATGCCAGGGAAGGAGGGAAGAGCTTGCAGATCCTGGCAGGAGTAAAGAACTTCCCCACTAAATCATTTCTGCTGTGCAGCAGCTCTATGTCCATGAAGTCCCAGAACCAGGGGCTACACACTTGATGCTACTCCAGCCCATCTTTGCTCTGAATAGTTCTGTCCTTACAGCCTTGAAACAGAAAGGTCAGGGGCTTGAGACTCAGTCAACAGGTTGTATCTCTTATTGTAACCCACATGTTTTCTGTGAGCTAAATACTGGGTTTTCATTTGAACCAATGCTTGAAAACCACAGTGTCTTTCACTGGGATCCCTGGCTGTTTCAGAACTGGGTCATAGGAATTAGAACCGTTGAGTGAAGAATCAAAAATTAATTATTTATTTACCTAACATAGGTGGTTCCTTTGTTCTTACATTAGCCAGGAGCTCATGATGAATTTCCTTGGAACTCAAGGAGTTCAGCAAATGTCTCAATATGTTTATTTTGTGGCCTGCGCAGCAATTTTCAAAATTTCAGCTGAATTTCAGTGTGCAGCCTAATCTCATTATATCATTGCTCATCCACAACTGAAAGATACTAGAGTGCTACTGTGAGTTCATGTGAATTTTAAATTCATTTGCTAAAAATTCCAAGCCAAACATATTTTAACACATACAGTCCTATTGCCTGAGTGTTTGCAAAACTCAAAACAACACATCTTTGAAAAAATTTTAACTTCTAAACAAAATACAATGTTCTTATATTACTGATTTACCTATTATAATTATTGCATTGAACACCCTGGAAACTGGGCTGTATCCCAACAATCCAGTAACATTCCTTCACAGTTTTAAGTTCTTTTTACTAATGGTGAAAAGGTCTATGGAATTAATAGGGATGTGAAATCAGTCAGAATGAAACATTCATCTCTTCCTTTCAGCTCCAACAGATTACTCTGAAGATTCATAGAATTTAATAGGCAGTTTCATGCATCCAACTAAATTTTACTCATTGGTAACTATTTTTGCAAAGTATACAGAACAGGGGAAAAGAAAAAGAAGTGGGGAATAATCAAAACTAACCTGGCTATCACTAGATTTGTTCCAATTGTCTTGGTATGAATCTGATCCTGAAGTAAAATACAAAATTAAAAGGGTTTTCTGCCAGTTTTCTTGTCTAGTTCTTTAAATACATGCTACATTTTATACAGTAGATCCTGCTCGTTTTGCAAGGAAAGTTTGAACATTTTTCCAAGATTATAATTCATTTCTTATAAGGGTAAGAAAATGGCATTTATTCTTTTGCTATATGAAATACAGCAAATAAGTGAATCTCTATTCTTTAATTCCTGCATAAAACTCCAGTTCTGCTTCCACTTCAGTCAGCAATAAACAGTAATTAACTTTAAGCAGTCAGGACCAGCACTAAAATATTAAATCATGTGTTACAACAGAGGAAAGCTGAAAAATATTATACACCACAGAGCAGAAAACTAGGCAGAGAAATATATGCACAAATACAATTCATATTCTGATTTCCCCTTCACTTTCAAGTGCACATTTGTTTGCTTTATGAGAATTTGCTTGCTACAACAAAAGTTCTATTGAAAATCTTGATGCTCTGACGTGCTAAGAAAGCCTTGTTTCTTTAAAGACAAAAATCTGCATATAGCAATTAATCTTAACAGTCTTAAGAAAACAAATGTCACACTTAATTTTTAGGTCTTTTGAGAAATACTAAAGTATTTTACTCAAATGAATGAGTCTAATCTCTACTACTTACCTACTTGGGGTGGGTATCTATTCTCAGAACAAACACTCCCTGAACTCAGTGCACACTGTGCTTGAGGAGCCACTCGGCAACTTGGAGCTGTGTATTTGAAAATAGTTTGTATCTGTAACTGCTATTAAATGAAAATCAGTACATCGCTGGTTGGGCAGCTGCTAAGATTTTATAATCACACAATAGAGAGGATTAAATACTTGTAAAGAGTGCATTAGACTAAATTCTGTGCTCAGTTGCAATTGTACGACCTTAGGAAATCAATGGGGTTCCACACTTGCAAATGATGCGGGGTTGGGTCCATTCCTTTAAAAAAAATAATAAAAAAATAAACTCAAGAAAGTTTAGAAAGAGAGAAAATGATTGTGCTTCTCCCTCTACTGTTCCATGTCTCATAGCTAACATCTGGTGAAAATTAAGAAGCAGTTTTCCCCCCTTCCCCCCCTCACCCCCCAATCAAACAAAAAAAACCCCACAATACAAAACCCTGCATATATATCTGATGTATTTTATACATATTCATCCTCATAACTTGACAGATGGGAGGAATCTTGCAGTCATTTCTGAAAGCAGACAAAAGGCCGTTGGTTCTGCTCCACATGATGATTTGTGAAGACAGAATATCACCCGCTTCCGTTGATGATTATATAGTTCTATCCATCTGTCTGCCACTGGAGGTTGTGAGAGTGAGATACAGCTCACACCGTCTTCATAAACAAAAGTAGACTGTGCTGTCAGTAGTCAGACACGCCAACTAATTGGAGCTGTCGACAGACACAATATTCTGTGTCAACAGCTCTGGTAACAGTTTGAAACAGCAATGATATGTTGGGTGATGGTGAGGATGACACATATGTCTCTAATAGCATGCTAGAAATCTGACATAACTAGAAAAGAATTACTAAAATGTAATTCCCAGCCTCTAGTTCTGCTGTTCAGACTTCCCAGTCAGCACAGAGAGGAAAGAGATGCTTGTGTGTGTTCATGTTCTTGTGCTCGTACTTGTACACATCTTCTTCTGTATCACTTCATATGCTGACAGCTTAATTTGATGCTTATAATGCCTAACTTAAAAACTAAGCTTTCTGCTGAATTTCAAGGAATTCATCAAAATTCCTACACAACTTTAAAATTTAATAGGGGGACCATTTTCACTTATGAACAGGAAACAAACTAAAACAGGTCAAACAACAGCCTAGCTAAATGGACAGCTCTTACAGCATCTGTGCAGGAAAGAAAAGTGCTATCTTACTGAAAAGCGGTTTCATGTACTCATCCAAATGATAAATTGTCCTCTGATCTTGCTAAGATTGATAAACATTCTTGCTAATATTGATAAACATTCTTCATTTTAAATTAAAGCCCAAGGAAAAAAAATTGCAGAATCAGGGCCTCAGTTTCTCTTTAGCAGAAAATCCTTCACCGTCATCATTCCTTTAGGACTTAAAAACAGAAAGAAATCCCTGTAAAAGGTTTATAAACAAGGTAATAGAGAAAGAAAGTAGAGGTTTGCTCTACTCACATCTGTATATGCTCAGCTTGCACATTTATCTGGCTCCTCCCTTGCTAAATGCAACACAACATTGGGCAGACTAGGTTACATAACTACATAATATGCTAGTGTACAAAAAACCAGCTTTTTTCTCCAAAGAACTAAACAAATATACAAACATCACAGCAACTGTGGTAGTAAAATGAATAGCAAAAAGTCCTTACATGGGGGACCTGCAACAGCAGGTCTGGCATCTCACCTCAAGGGACAGAGCTGTATCCAGAACCCTGAGATCTGACAGTCACCATAAAACAAAGAACAAAACAGAGCGACAGTCCACTCATTGATGCACATGACCACATAGTAGCCACTGAACAACAAGCTCTTAAGGACGTGTCATCCCAGAGAAGCAAGAGGAGGAGCAAGCTGGAAAAGGCACAAAAGAGCCCAGGTGAAGATCTGCAGACCCCTGAGAATGAGGCTGGAGGTGGCAAGTCCACAATGTATCCAAGTACAGCGATCCCAGTTTAGGAGGAACAAGGCAGAACCTCCTGTCCCGGGTGGGAGGATGTCAGCACCCACAGGGCAGCGGGATCCCATGAACCACAGCCCAGCACTGAGACGACCTCATGCACCCCCATCAGCTGCCTTAGCAGTTTCTTGCCAAACTCAGAGGGACAGAGCTGAAGGAAGCAGGTTGGAAAAGACGTGCCCGGGGCGCAGGAAGTCTCAGGCTGAGGAACACGCAGTGACAATAGCTGAGGTTACAGAGGAAGAGCCTAGTCTTGTTTGTGGCATAAATCCCTATATTATCTCTTGCTGCTTGACCTGCTGGAGCAGCCAGCAGCCCCAGGAGCATGGCGTGCCGGCCTGAGCCGGCTGCTTCCAGCCAGGAGAGGGCACACAAGGCAGTTCCCTGCGACACTGCTTGCTTGGCAGCCACTTATTCTTCCCATCTTCATGGCTGTTTCTGTGTGCTGATGTCCCTTGTGAACCATCCAGACTGTGCTCAAAATCATAATGGAAAAAGAAAAGACTAAAAGATAAGCCAATATCTGCTGTTGCCAAAGCTACGAAACTAGGAAAGCCTGTCAAAATATTGTAAGAGGGAGAATTTTAAAAACAGGAGTGTGAAAAATAAAGTCAAGCAATATTATATTCTCCACCTAAACACAGAGCAAGTTGCTACCCAAGAAGAAGTGTGTATAAATAGTGTGTCAGCCATTTACTGTGAGTGTGACTCTAACAGCTGGGCTGTTTGCAGGAGATGCAAATTTGGAGCCATTCAGGGAAGGAAGAATGAAAGCTTTGGCACTCGCTGGGCAAACACTAACGGGTTTGGGAAAAGGGCCAGCAAAAGACAAACTACAGAAAATAGTGGGTGGCCAGACTTAGGACAAGGAATAGTTGGGCAAAATACCACAAACAATCTGGCTCAAGGCCACTTCAAAAGTTTTATTTTTCAATTCCAAAGCATAAGCAAAAATCTCACTGCAATCACTGCACTCCCACAGCCCCAGCAGCCCTCGTAGCCCGCAGACACTCACTGATATTCATCTTGCATTACACTCACCCATCCCTACAGGGTCTGGCTCTGAGTCATCTCTAGTCACAAGGACAACTCTATTACCTGCCATGTTCAAAAGTTAGTGAAAAAATACCAATAAAGTTTCTGCCCCAGAGATCAATTGAAGGAGTTTGGAGAAGGTCAGGCTGCTTTAATCTAAACAAATAGGTGGGCTGTGATACCAAAATGGTGCTTACAAGAGACCCTGTCGCTCATGAGTGAAGTATGAGACTATTTCAGGACTTTATCATCCTCCTGCTAGTCCTGTGAGACACCAAGATTTTATGGAGTCTGGTATCTGTTACAGATACCTATGGCAGAATTACACCAGGTTTCTTTCAGGTTTTGTTTTGTTGTTCTGTTTTTCTTCTTAATGAAGTGAATCTAAGCACAGCATCAACACCCTCTGTGCTAAATCACACACACTCATTTCACCAAAACAATCCAGGGCCTAATGCGTTTTAAGGTGAGTTCATTATTCAACCTTCCAATGCCTTTTCATGCTGCTTAGGCTTGTTGCCTTGTACCACATCAGTATTTAATAATTATTCCAGCTGTCTCCAAAGCCCTTTCACCACACCTTGTGTGGCACATTACAGACAGCTTGGATTTTTCAGGTACAAATTGCTAAACAATTACTGATGAGAGAAAGGTCATAATAATAGGTTACAGAAGCCTTTGCAGCCTGCCTTTACTTCATGGCCATTTATAAAGAACCATTTCATCCCATTGTTATAATGATGAGAAGGAAGTAGTTTAAGGTAGTTATAGACAAGCAAACAAAAGGCAGGAGAGCAGTGCTGTATAACTTCTACTTTCACTTCCTGCCTACTCCATTACTTCTGGCATTATGGGAGAAATAACATGATTGGAATGACCTAAAGGTTATAACAGGTGGGCAAGGTTTGCCTTGTCGAAAGCAGTGCGAGCACTGTTGGCTAAACCTTTTTGAAAGCTGAAAGTGGTGCCGTTTAACAAAAATACTAAGCTGTCATTGAAAAAAGTACATTACTTAGAAACAGTATTTCTTCATGGGCTTTCTTATCTCTATTTCCCCCCCTTCAAATGGGGTTGGTTTTTTTTTTCTCCAGAGGAAAAAAAAAAGGCACAAAGATGAAATCTCTCTGTAAAGTTGAAAAGTAGAGGACAAATTTTGCACTGGTAGAAACTCCATTAGCTACGTATGAACATTACTGGTTTTAAAACGGCCAAATCAAAGTCTCAATGGTCCAATCTACAGCATTAGAGATCAGGCAGCCAAACTTATTTAGATTCCTAGGAAAAGGGTGGATACAGTAATTTTATTACCCCTCATTTTTTGCAAGAAGTGTCTCTGCTAGCTGCTCCTTGGTACTTAAGGTACTGGGATTGGATCCAAATATATCACAGAATTTCAAGCCCAGTCACAGTTCACAGAAAAATCCAGGTTATTTCATAAGAACTTTCCTTTTGAAAGAGGAAATTCAGGACAATTTGACTGACCAGGAGAAAGCAACCTTGAACACTGCCAGCAGAATAGTGATGGAAGCAATAAGGCAATAAGTAATTTGGCACTTTCAGCTAAAGCATAAGACTCCCTCAGCCTTACTTAAAGATTTTTAAATTTATGCAAGTTAAAAATAACACAGTAGTAAAGGCAAAGGGCCACTAATACTTCCCAATATTTCCAATGATGTTCAAACATTAACAGACCTTTGTTCAAAAGCAGCCCACTAAGCAGAAGCAAGTCCACTCAAAGCTAAGCAAAACCCTAAGTAAAGAACAAAACAAGATGTGGATCTCCATCAGGAGGTGTCATGGGCTTCCATCTCTCAGACAAACTTCATTTTTTAGCCTGAGGAAATTGCTGGGGGCAGATTCCCCCGCCCCAGATACCATCTTCCATTTATTCACCATTGATTTTCATTACATTGGGCTTTCATTTCTCTAAGCTTGACTTTCTCTTCCTGCAAAATGGAGATTAAGACACAGGTTTACCAATTGGAAGAGAACTGACCCTGGGACCATCCTCATGTCCATCTTATATTCACATGTGCAAACTCATCCCACATGCAAAACAGACAAGGTGAATTATTTATCTCAAACTATATTGAGGCTGCATCACATATTCAGCATAAATTAGGCAGGACTGGCCAAGTTTTTTTTGTGATGGATAAAGCCTCACTAACTGCAAGGGACTGCAACACACACACAGACTGTGGTCCACGTGACTGCAATGTGCATTCTTCACACTTTACCTTGCTCTCAGCTGCAGATCACAAAGACAGAGCCAGGGTTGTGCCACCCAAAAATGTCCATGAGAGAAAACTTTGATACTTCTACAGTTCTAGCTTTAGAATGGGAAGAAATGTATTCCTTGCTTCAAGACTAAGTACAGGGCAAAAGATTTCATCACAGATTGCTTGTGTACTGGCAAGTATAGAAGACCATCAAGCCCTGACTTTTAGCAGATTTTCATTTATTGCTGCCCAAGATTTAATCAGCTAGATAGATAGCCAACTATTAGTTTATTTTTGGTCAATAGTTATTTAAAAAGTAAAAGCAAACAAGTCTGTAAAACAATTTAAATACATCAAAGTTTATATCTCACGTTACGTAGCAAATCCCACTCTCCTTCAGGAATCCAGCCAGGCAACCTTTTGTTCCCTTGGCCAGTTGCTGGAATAATAGCCTCTCCTTTGTTTCATCCTGACTTGATTACTATAATTATTTGCCTGCTAGACTTCCAGCCACTGCTCTGGTTGTGAGGAGTACAGAATACAACTGCTAGACTCCATGCTGCATCTAAGTCTTTCCATCACATTACCCCTATATCCCCATATTAAGAGAGCTCCATTGCTTCCCAATGCAGCGGCGGCCTGATTTTTTAGATCTTCGTACTAATTTACAAGGCTTTACATTGGAAGCCTCAGATAAATCTTTTGCTGCTCCATGTCTGAAGAGTCTTAGGGCTGTACTTGTATATGCTTTTGTCTCCCCCATAGTGTTTTAGACCCTGAACTTGTTTAGCGTTACTCACATGAGCAGGTTTACAGATTTCAATGGGACTACTTACATGAGTAAGAAGTACTCATATGAGTAGATATTTGCAGGCTCAGACCCTAAGTGACTTGGAGAGCTTTACTATTATTCACTTCTTGAAAAGCACTTGCAAAGAAACAAGAGAGGACTTACGGTATTTATTCAGAGTTATTATATATTCACCATGTCTTCTTCTTAAGCCCTCTTTGTTCTTGAGTACATGTACTCTATCTACAGTAGCGATACACAATATTTCTCTCAGGGGATTTTCACATGCGAAAGTAGCAGAGGGTTTGACATGTTGGACTGTTGGGGGTTTTGTGTTGTTTTGTTTTGTTTCTCCCTGTGAGAATTTGTAGATACCAACTTGAGACAAAGAGGATTTTGTTATTTCTTGTATTGCAGCAGCACTAACAAGCTTGTGCCAGGGAGTAAGGCACCAGTGCGTAAAAGCATGGTTCACACACCTCACAACAAGCCATCTCCTGCCCCTAAAGTGTAAAAGCTGCAATTTCTCTACAGTTTAAATTGAACACACTCATTTTCACCTTGAAACGCTTGTTTCCTTCATGCATTTTCAGCTATGAAGACAATCAATTTTGTCATTACACTTACAGCACCCAGGTCTAGAATGGCTCATTTCTACAAAAGTTCGTATTTCCCACCTATATGATACACACAACCTGACACACTTATTTTTTTATATAATGAGAGATGTTCTCTTCTCTGGAAGACTTGTATTCCTTGGGAGAAAGAGGGGCAAAGTAAAAAAGCTGCATTGTTCTGTAGCCTGCCACGCTAAGAAGTTGTCCTTGCTGGGAATGCTGGATATGTCACAAAAAAAGTGCAAACTGGGCTCACTGAACCCCCCAGATCCTTTAAAATAAATTAAATGTCTTTTCTAGTAGAACACAATGGAAAGGTACAGATAGATCATTAAAAACTAGAGGCTTTCAGAGGCTCTCAATGGCGATTTTTTTCTCTCTGAAAACACCAGAAGAGATGACAGACTTGATCCTTTGCAGTGCAGTGTGCTCCTGAGCACCCTCTATTACTGCGGATGGCATGGAAAAGTGGAGGCATTCAGCATTAAGCATTGCTTGTCCCCTTGCACTGCTGTAAGCTGCTAGAAAATTCTTGCATTCCACACATAGAAAACCAGTCCCTCAGTTCAGAGTGCCTACTACCTCCAGAAGAGAGACCTGTGAGTTGTTTCCACTGGAGATTTCTGTACTTGCAATACCGATTTCTGTACTTAGCAATACCAGTCTAGCAAAAGTTTCAGGTGGATTTGCACAGGAACAAACTGATAAAACTGAGTCCTTGTTGTTTTCCATCCAGGATGAGCTGCACTCTAAGCAGCATTAAGTCTCAAATGAACACCTGGTTTGAGGGTTTGCCCTAAAGTCTTTGCAGTAATGCATACAAGAAACAGCCTGGACAGACAAGGTGAGGGCCCAGAGCAGTCTGGGATGCTATAACANTAATTTCACTTGAGCATATATATACACACACACACTCAAGTGAAATAAAGAAAGTGCTTGGAACAGGCGCAGCACTACCGATCATCACATGTTACTTGTTTCAGTCTAAGTAAATCGAGGGAGGGAAGAAAGCAGACAGGGAAAAAGCACAGCCAATACAAATGCAATGGATTTCTGCTGGTACTGAGCCTGGCCTGGTCATGAACTACCCCAAAACAGGGCAGTGAATGCCTTGGGTCCAGCCATCCCTCAGTGTGCTCTGCACCACACAGATCTTTCTCCACTTTAAGATCAAACCTGGGGAACTTTCAGCTGGCTGAAAGATAGAAATAAAGCTTGCTCCTATGGCTTTTCTCAGAGTTCTCAAAGCTCTAGTAATAAGCTGATTTTCCTTTAAGAAATGCTGGCATACTAGTGTCTTGTGTCAATTTTCATGGGTCACCATGAAAACAAGATGGGTGGCATGAAATTAAAAGAATTTCTGTTACATTTGCAGCCTTTGAAATCCTTTAGGTCTGAGAGATGGCAACCTTCTTTTCCCTTCCCCAACTTTCACTTCTAAGATACAATATATTGCTTTATGGATAACCTTCTTCTTCCTGCCATTTTCAAGGGAGAAAAAAACCTCCTAAATCAACTCACTTGGCAACTGGATTTTGGCAAGCACAATGTACCAAGAAGCAAAATTAAAGTTTAATAACAAACTTAATAGCTTTAATCAAAGTAGTTACCATTTAAGATTCTTGAAGCTAAATTCTAACAAATCTTAAACAGAAAGGATAAATGGAGGTACAAGTACAGTGGGAACACATGAGCTAATTTTTTTAAAAGTCTCATTCTGCTAATTAAATCTTTTATCAAATATTTTCTGATACCAATTTTCACAGTTTATATTCCCTGTTCATATTTAATATTCCAGTGGCCCTTATCTTTCTGCTTCCTTGCCTGTCTCCCCTCTCCAGCTTTGTAAAATTCAAAATGGGACAGGGGTTTCCAGACATCCAGCTAAGATCCCATAAACAAGCTCTATTGTTTGCTCTTCTAAAACCTGGACTCTTTAAGAAGCTCCTGGCCACCCACTCACATACACAAGTACACATGTTAGAGGCTGTTTTCCCCCCAAATGTTTCATTCTTATTCATCATTTAAGCTATTTTAAAACCTTCCCTATTTTTCCATAGGAAAAGATGTCTAATTCCCAGCCAGTTGAAGGTAGAAAGCTGCCAGCTCTTCTGCAGTTGAGTGCCAGATTTAGGAAATGCAGACAGTATGTGAAATTCAGCAGTGCCAGAGGCATTTCAGAGGGCTGTGCAGCGTTCTCCTGCTCTGTAAAACAGTGGAGGCCCAGAGCTCCCTGAATCCCCCTGCTCCCCATTCCATCAGACTGCACATCCCAGAGCTAACAAGTGGGTGGGAGAGCAGAGCAAGCCAAGGAAGTGGAAGGATCTGGTAGCCATGACAGGAAACAATTCACTTTCACTGAAGTCAGCTTGTGCATCACAGCATCCCACAGACCCAGGTGCACAAGACAGACCCACCAAATTCCATACACATCTTTCACAAGAAGCACTCAAGTTATCTAAAGGAGCTCTGTGTCCCACACACAGCTTGGACTACCTGTAATTGCACTTCTAATATTTTATTCAACACAAATAAAAGGTAGGAATGATGTGGTACATTCTTCTTTATAATTACCTGGAAATCAAAACACTGGGGTAGGACTAAGCTGTCCTCCAAACACATCCAAGTGTTGGATTAGCTGGTAAAATGAGAATCACACTTTCAATAACTATGGAGCATGTGTGAACAAGCGGATACATTCCCGTGGCTTTGAAGGATGGAGGTTTTACCACTTCCTTTTACTCTGAAATTTCATATTTTAAACATGAGAAAAATAAACCTTATATACAAAGCACTTGCTTTTAAGCAAATCCTGCCTTATTTTAATGGCTTATGGTCAACATTATCACATAACACACTGTCATTTACAGTGGGAGGCTGAGGAGAACAACTCCCCCTGCAACTCAGGTAAGCACCCAGGTTATCAGTCATTATTCTGCTATTTAACACAATTTATTTTACTGATCAACTGCTCCAGTGGAAGAAAATCAGACAGTTTGCTGCTGTTACGATACTTGTAAACATCCGTGGGATTATAAAGAATGAAGGAGAGCATATAAATACAATATGTATCTCAAATTTGGCATCTTTACATGCATTATGGTTCACTCATGAAGACAAGTGAATTCAGGAATACACTTGTCCTCCTAAGACCTAAAGGACCAATCCTTTGCTCAGTTATTCCAATTACACACCAACAAACCTTCACTGAAAGCAACAGAATTACAGCAAAGACCAACGAAGTTTAAAACAGAAAATATGTTGAGAATGGGAATTTGAGAGCTCCAAGCAAACTGAAACCCCACTCCCTCATGGTATATATTGGCCTAACTCCACTGTGATTAGTGTAGACAACTTACACCAGCTGCCAATCTGCTCCTTGAAAATTAAGGACAGAAACCTAAACATATTCTGGAAATCTTGGCATTGTCAGGCTAAATATGTACACATGCCTGATTCTTTTCTCTTGTCCAGTAAAGGATGCAGCTTGTTAAGAATTTTTCCAGCAAAATATATATGTTTAATTTATGTGATTAATTTCTGTGTTAATGAAGGTTGAAGGACCGAGAAGGCTGAATGCATCTATTTATCCAGGGGCCAGATAAAAATTGCTGCTCAACTAGCCAGCCCGACCCTAATATGGAAAGCCTCAGCCTTATTCAGGGTGGGAGGACAATTAAATTTTTATGCTCATTTAATCCTGTGCCCTTTCAGAGCAAAGGCTGACAATTGTGCCCAATTTTTCCAAATGTTTGCTGTTACATAACCTTGACGAACCCACCAAACTCAATTTGTGCAGGGCCTGTTGACAAAAATCTGATTGCAACAATATTCTGACACTGTCTGGGGTTAAACCCTGGATTTAGAGGTTACAGGAAAAGAAAAAAACTGCACTCTAAACCAGCACTTTATTACTTCCTACCTGCAGCATGTAAATTCATATTAATCTTTTTATTTAGTCTACAAAATGCTTCTATATGAAAGGAAACACTTTAAAAAGCCTTTCTGCTTCTGAAGAACTATCTGTAAAGCTGGCAATATTTTGCGTAGTACTCACCAAAATTGATTCTTTCAACAACTTAAATAATTTAATTTTTTTTCCCTTTTCTTCTTCTAGTCTTGTCGCCTGGTCACTTCCTTTAACAGACATTCATTTAGGGGAGCTGTACTGTATCATTATTATTATTATTATCTGTGCTTTTGTGGTTTAGTGCAGCCAGTTTATCTTATTCCCCTTACGTTCTTCAAGAGAGATTCATTTAAGTGTGACCAAGTCTATTATTTTAGGTGCCTCTTGCATCTCTATTGGGCATTTAAGAGTTGTAGAACTCTCTAATTTATTTAAGCAGGGCACTTTAAAGCAACATCTTAGTAATTTTCTTTGAGTTTAAGGAGCCCTTCTATGTTTTCAAAATGCTTGAAGTTCCTCTGCTCTTCTAAGGACGGCAAATATTTGAACAACAAATAAAAATGTTAGAAAAGCAAGTTCAAGACAGATATGGAGGCAGAGAGACAAGACAAATGAGTGCAGGTGGATTTTTTTGCTACATGGAAAACTCTGCCAAGAATAGCCACACCAATATTTTGGTCGACAAAGTAAAAACTGGTCATTCCCTCAAGTGATATATTTTTCTTAAACACAGGATTTTCCAATTTCTTTCACGTAACTCTTCATAATAAGTCACAACAAATCAATTAGCACAAGGAAATACTTCCAAATAACTTTTATAAGCACCATAATAAACGTTTTCTCTATGAAACATCACTAGAGGTGACAGGGATCTTATCATCTAGAAAGTGGACTCAAAGGAAGCAGAATTCACAATTCTGCTTTTTATTTATAAAAATAAGACACGCACGTATGATTACATGTATGTCCATCAATGTCAGGGAGAGATTTGTACTGACTGGGCTTAGTGTGGACACTGTGGTTCTGCAGCCCTTTCCTAGGCAAACCTCTCCCCCTATAGCTCTCTACATAGGACAACACAGGGATGTGAAGAACACACTTAGAAAGATATTTTATCAAGACTAAAAAAAATGAAATGAGAACATACAGAGCATTTTCTGAAGTAAATAAATAGATAAACAAAGGCCATTCAGAGAAAGGCCATGGGGAGCAAGTGACACAGCCTGAGGGAGGGAATCAGGAAAGCCAGCAAAGAAACAGAGCCCTCCCATTGGCAGGGGGGGAAGGTAAACCCATCTTACACAAGGCAACACACGAAGCTTAGTCCAGATCCTTACACTTTTCCTCCTCAGGACCAGTCAGCCCAGCTGGAATGCCTGACCAGCTTCCACTGCCCATAGCTTTAACACTTATTTTTGATACTGCTGCCTGCCATCAGCCTGCCCTGAGGCTGATGTAGTGCTCCTGACTGGATGTTTTGCACCTCTCAGTGAGGGCAATAACAACAGCCTATGCAAACTAAGAACAAGGACCTAAGTAATTTTGGGTAATAAACTTAATGAAGATTGCCCTACCACTTTCTTTCCCTTCCCATATTACTAGGAATGTACTTAGAGCCAGTGGGCATTTGTCAGCTTTAAACTGGTTTTTTACCAGGATATGGCTTGTTTTTTTTCTCAGCTTCTTGTAATTTATTATACATGATGAAAGATGAACAGATACATAGTTTGATTTTACTTTTGAAGGGGAGGATCCTAAGAGTGACAGATCCCAGGACACCAAACACACCAGCTGTTCTTCTATTTTCCCATTCTTCACAGTAATGACAGTCTCAACTCTTGTTGCCAAGCCTCTTTGGAAAACATTTCTAAAATAAATGTAACTCACATGAAAACATGCCAGAACAGCCTCCTTCACAACAAAGATTCTCCAAGAACATAAGATGCAAGGGCTAGTGGGTAGCTGGGCTTCGTTCTGGCCAACCAGAAAACTCACTAAAAATTATAGTGTTTGGTAAGCCAAGAAAAAATTGTTCTTCCCTTCCCAATCCCAACTAATAGATCCAGATTAATTCCCTGAATGTGAAACCAGACAAATCTGAATTTGTCTAAAGATACCAGCTCCAGCCAGGGAAGATTAACCATGGTCAGAGTAGCCACCCACAGGAGCTATTCAAGAAGATTAAATGTTGGAACATGTCAGCAAGGGAAGCAGAAGACTCATCTCTGATTTTACAGGTCAAAACATCACACACAATGTTTTGACTAAAAGAGAAGTTATTGGTCCCAAATCAGATCCTTTGGAAGCATTTATAGAGGATATTAAATTAGGTGAACTCTTGATCTCTTCTTTGAAAGCCATTTCTCTGCACATCCATGAATGAAAAGCTTTGGAACATAAATTTTAGTGTCCTCCTTTTCAGTCAGTTCCTGGGAATTCATCCATAAGAGACAATCTATTTTACTCACAGTTTCAATGTTCAAATGCATGAAAGTCCTTTTTGGCCAAACTTCACCTACTCGGGGGTTTCAAGTTCTTTCCTCATAAACAAAGCCCTTCAGATCTATGCCATGTTTTAAGGCACTGCTTCAAATTTGCTTAAATATTTTGCAGTCTTCCTGAATAATTTTCTGTTTCTTCAGAACAGAATAAACCAGCCAAACTCTCTGTAGTTCTCTTCAAGACAGCAGTATTTCTACCACTGATAGCTCAACATAGACACTTCCATTCAACATATAACCAGTTTGATTTTTTTTGTCCCTTACCACGCAGCATTACTTCTACAAAGGTATTTCCAATCCCATGTATAACTACCCAGCAAATGTTTTTCCCCTAATTCTTCTGTATTTTTAAGGGTTTCCTGTCATTTTACTGCTTTGGTTACAGTTGATAGAATCATAAACATCTTTAAAAAGTAAAATAAAAGAGCTTGTGTTGTTTGCTATTTTGTAACACTGAAATGCTCTGAGAATGCAGAGCCACAGAGCTCTCTTGGCAGGTAAGTGAATGAGAATGAGATCTTAGGAATTTTCAATTGCACTGGAAATGCCCTGGCTTGGCCTAGGTATAACACTGTGGTTGGTCTCAGGAGACATGAATGGGTTAAGTTTATAAAGCACTTCATTTTCCAGCCACAGCTATGGTACCTTGGGTAATTACTGCAGCTTAAGCTAGACCACACCTTAGATAAACCTGTAATGCTGGTGTTTTCTGCAAACATTTTCTTTACTGCAAGTTGTGGCATGCCTCTCACATATATTTGCTCTCCATTCCCAACTTGGTTTTCCCTTAGTTTGTACTCAGTTGAACCAACAAATCAGGATTTGTTGACTCAGTTCCATACCTCTTCAGTCTTTGCGTGACACAGCCACACCAGCTCCGCGGTACCAGCTGCCGTGGGGCCTGATGGCTGCTTTTTGTGCCACATGGAAAAGGCTGGGGTGAAAGAGAAGGAGGAAGTCCTTCCAAAGAGAAACACTTTGCTTTTCTTAAAGGTGAAAGAGGCCACTTTGGTTATAGTTAGCACTAAGAAGGCAAATTCAGTTCTGGGGATAAATGAACAGATTTCCAGCTCTTCGGTGAGTGTTTTCAGCAAACTTCAGAAATGCTAGTGTTAATTATTCATCAGACTTCATGGAAAGAAAACATCTCCAGGTATAGACAGCTGAGGGCTCCACCAAAAGCAGTAACTGTGGAGATTTTCAGTGACCTGCTTGCCTCCAGGTGTCTGCCATCCCTCCAGCCCAAGCAGGGCTGCAGCGCCCAGGAGCACTCGAGGAGCACTCCCCGCTCGGGGCAATCCTCAGGCAGGCAGGGATCTGCTGGACTGTCCCCAGTAACCCAGCTCAGTCTGCAGGAAATACCTTAAGGATGATGTACAGAATCAGCCCACAGCTCCTGCCAGAGGGAGGAGCACTTGCAGGTGAAAAGCTCTTTTCTTCCCAGACGTGGAAAAGGATCTCTGTCCACAGCACCAGGCTTTCTGTAGGCTGATGATAGATGCACCACACAATATTAATTGCAACAGCAATCACTAATCTGATAACTTGAGCTTTCTGAGTACATTCCAGCAAAGCAAAACAAGGTAATCCTCATGCTACCTGACATTTGCCCTCAGAAACAAGCCTTTATGAGAAACAAAAGCGTATATTAAAAGCTAAAGAAAAAAAGAAGATTAAAGGATAACATTTTTAAAAACACCTAGTATTTCACCCAAAGAAAGCAATCACTAACTTCAGTCAGAGCAGAATTTGGCTAATGCTGACCACACTAGGACATCACACTGTGGCTACAAATGATTAAAAGAGCAAATAATCCAAATTACATTTTTTTTAATAACAATTATATCACTTTATTTTCTTAAAGCTCACATTTGAAAACAAAATGAGTAGCCTAACCTTATCTAGTGGTTTTTTTTTTTTAATTCACACTCAATAAGGCTTCACTTAATAAAGAAATAGATTTAGATTTATAAATAAAGAAATTAAGATCACCATATTTATGATCTAAATCTTTCCATGAGTCAAAAGATTCATAACACTGAAGTCCTAGAACCTGACATCTGGACCTAAAAAGAAAAATTTAATTTTCAAAAATTCTGACTTTTCAAAGCAAAAAGTTGACATAGAAGAAGTTAGTCAAACCTCAGTGTGCTAAAGGGAGAGCAAGGATCATGTGTGTTTCAGGATAGCAGTCTGAGCTTGGAGAGAGCTTGTGCATCTGCTGCCCAAAATGCAGACACCTTCCTGGGTGATTTGTATGCAGGGACTTGCTATTTGATTTTAAGATGTGCACAGCTTGACACGTGGCATTAAGTGCAATGAGCATGACAAGAAGAATAACAACTTTAACAGCAGGAACTAACTATATAGCAGCACAGAATTAGAACATTGATACTGTAAATACCTGGTACAAATAAGACAATACATCTCAGTTAAGCTGCAGATTTATATGACATTTTGTGGAACCATGATGATGCATCTCTGCTTTTGGGTCCTGTGTTCACTGATTTATGTCCCTTAAGACTACTATTAGCATGTCAATGTCCTGAACACCTTCCCTAACAGAGTGATGCTAAAAAACCAAAAAAATTCCTTCAGAAATGGTGGCAGTAGTGAGAGAGAGGGGTTCCTTCCAAACATCGCATTTTCTATGAGAATTATACCCAGCTTCAGCAGCTTTTCTGGCAACTCTTAGTCCCCATTTCAGAAACAATTTCTTCATTTAGACGGAATATTACTAAAAGGTGAGAAATTGGAACAATATGCTACCAGAAATGGGAGATTCACTCTTTCAGTGGGACCACAGGCTTGGCTCCTAGTCCTGGCAGGTTGTGGGAAGCTGAGATTTAAAGCAGCAATATTTTCACCTCTACAATAGCTATTCTAAGCTGCTTACAGACAGCTTAAACAAACGAATCCTGAGACTTCCTCACTTAGGCTATAGCAAGCCAGGCACATGATTCTGCAGGTGGAAGAATTTGAAAAGCATACTAATACTTTTTCAGTGTTCTAAACATTCCAAACCCACATTCTCTTTCAACATACAAGGAGCAATACAAGTTTTTCAGTACAGATTAAAGATGAAGATCACACAGACAGTTTGTGAATCCTAACTCATCCAAAACCTCATAAGGTACTCACATTGCCCTTTATTTCTAAGCACACAAGTCTCCAAATTCTCAAATGCAGACTCACAAACATGAAAAACACTCCTTCACTGCATTGTTTGAATTCTTTCCAGTTTCACTGATCTTGCACAATGCTTTGAAGTAAGGCTAGTTATTTTATATGCGAACTACTTATTAAATTATCATCATTTCAGAAGGAGATTATCCATATGAAGGATAATTCTGAACCCCAGCACATTCATGTATAATACATACACACCATGTTCTTGATTGAGAGAATTAACATTTACATGGCCTAAAATTCAATGGAAGTAAAACCAGATAACCCAGAAGCTTTGTGCTGATTATATGTCTAAGTAATATCACCTGAGTCCTGGTAAAGACTCTCCTAAAATTAATTGCTAAGCAAAGGAAATATTTCAATTTATGTTACAAATAACTTGAACTCATCAAGAAGCTCAAGATCTGCTTTTTATGATGACAGCACAAAGCATCTGGAGAGTCTTCTGCAAATGTTTTATTTTCATCTCTTGCATACAATATTAACCAGCCAATAGAAGATGACTGCAAGAACATACTTGGAAATACTGCAACATGCTCCATTTTCAGTTTAAACTTCAAGTATCAAAGTTGACGTACAAATAGGTATGAGCTAATATATTCTTGAGAAGAATTCTTCATCTATTTATATGCAGACACACAGCAACATGCATTCCTTTCCCTCTGCAGCTAGATAGGTATAAGGGAGGAATGCAAGTAACCAATCTGTTCTTTAGGTTAAAATAACTTGGCGTAGGTTCAGATCCTCTGTCCAACAAGTAAACAACACAGTTGAAAGAGATTTCATAAGCAATAAGAAGCACAATAAAGGAGCCTTTCTGTGGCTAAACTCAAATAGTTGTAATTTACTGAGAGCGAGAGAAAGTAATTTTGTAGTAGAATGGATACAGCAACATGAGGTGCTAAATTGCATTTTGAGTTTCATCAATGGCAACTGTAATGAAGATGGCCCTTATTGATAAAATAATTCCCTCTACCAGCAACCCAAGTTCCACCACACCATTAACTCGTGCTCACCCAGCTGTAGGTGTTCTCTGGATACAATCTGTTCTAATTCACAAACACCCACAAATTCTCAGGACTGTACTCAAACCAGTGATCCAAACAGGGACAACTTCATTTATTCTCAAGTATATTTAAAATCAAGCCTTTTAAACACAAATTTTGATGGGTCCTCATGTATTTTCCTCTGTCAGTTTTAGAAGTAAATTAATACTTTGAAATGTCCACTGGTTCAAAGTACCATCTACTCGTGCCCTCACTAATGTCTGAGTTTGTTCCTACAGTACCAACAATGAGCTCCACCCAACCAGTAGCACAAAAGTAATGGGGGGAACAAGTGGAAGCTTTCAGTCTTTTATATTCACAGTACAACAGCCTTACAACAGAAAACATGGTGGAAATATGGCTGTATATTTATTCCAAAGTACAAACTTCAGCATTTAGTGTTCTGAATGACCAAAACCTTTCACAATACAGGACATCACCTCTTCAGCTAGGAATGCGTGTTTTATAATTAACATTTACCACAATATTTATGTGCTCCTTCAGAGCCAACAGCTCAATTTGTAGCAGTTGCACCATGGAGAAACCTTTCTCATCACAAAAATGTCATGGTGAAAGCACCATTTTTTCAAGAGGAAGCATGAGTGGGAACACAACCTTATCCTCCCTTGATGGTGCACGTGCTACTGCATCTTGAAGCAGAAATTTCACCTCTAAAAAATGAGGGGCACACTCAGTTGTTTCTCCAAAACTTGAAAAAAAACCAGGAAGTGTCAAGTCTTGCTGAAATTTTAGCTGGACAGCCCTTTCTCCTGATCAGCAAAGATAAATTTGAAGCCAAGGTAGAAGGGATTGGCCAACTCAGAGTCAAAGGTGCTTGTAAGGAACATTCAAGGATTTACTGGCCTGCATCCAGTGCAGTTTCCCAGGATTTCCTATTGAAGGATGGAAACACTCCAAAAGACTTTCTACACGTATACTCAATCTGCTCTTTACTGAAAATCAAATTCACACCAGATAATTGTTCACCTCCAACATGTCCCAGAACTTCAGGTGAATAGACCAGCCCTTTGCAGGAAGGGTAATAGGGAAAACTCATCTTTCAAACCTCCATAGAAATATAAATTTGCATTTTGGCCTTAACTAGATGCATTCCTTGGAAGCCTCTGAAACACACACCACAAAAGTAGAGGTCATAATTGCCTTAATAAGAAACTGTGGACACACTGTTATATCTAAAACTGCTGGAGCTCCCCATTTCTTTAATCCTCAGATAAAAATTCTCTGTTTTTAAACTGTGACCAGTCACTGCAAGGAATAACACCAGGATTTTTCTATAGCATACAACATAGTGGACTCTGGTCACATTCACAATGCAGTCTGAGGGTATTAACTTCATCAGTCTGCTCCCACTGATGCCTTTGCATTCTCTAAAGCTGGAGATGCAGTCATTGTTGGTGAATCAAGGAGCTTCCTTTGAATTTCCACATGCTAAAAGGAGGAAAATCAATCTCAAATTCAATGCTCTCTCCCCCGCCTCCTTCCAAATGGAAAAAACTGCTCCCGAAGGTCACGACGGCACTACCCTCCGAATCTTACAAGAAAGACATTAGAGCAGAACACGATCCTGTGCTCCATCATTACTGGGGGATATTGGAAAGAGGACAAAGGAACAAGCACACATAAGTGGGGAGTGGGCTCTTTTCTTGTAGTGGTCACATTCAACTTGTTTGTTCAAGAAAAAAAAAAGGAGTAGAACAAGACATGCATGCCTGATGCTCTTAGTGCTTAATACACTGGAAAAATTGTTTAGGAACAGTTCAGCCTTAAAATTACTCTGTAAAACCATCAGTCATTGAGATCTTATTTTATCTGTTGCATATATGTTTCCTGTAGTCCACCATATTTCAATGTACTTCTTTTTCCTGTGTTTTTAGCTTGATTTTCATGTGTTTTGATATGGATGGCTCCCT
>WBNQ01045615.1:0-17823 GCA_013401375.1 Spizella passerina
GTTTGTTTTTTTTGGCAAACCAACATAGAGAAGCAGCTCTGGAACTGCCAAATTAAAATTGAGAATTTTAGCAACTCAATAGTACTTTTTAAGGATAGTAATCAAATGTGGTTGTAATTTAAAACCTGAGGCTGTGCACTGGTTGTTAGCTTAAAACTACCTTTCCATATAACATTGTGCTTCCATTGTATAACAAAGAAAAAATTAACAAGAACTAGAAAAGTTTGCTGCTGAACAGTGCTAGGACATACAGACAAAAAAATACTAACACATGTTATCTACTCAGAATATTGATTTTGAGTCATATCTAAAGGGATATAATGGACATTAGAAAATGCTTACTTGTGACTGACTTAGCTACCGCCAAAAAAGTTGAATATGTATCAAATAATGTTTAATTGAATTTATTATATGCACTATATACAGATACTAAAATGCCTTGCAATTGTGCCCCATGAACACATCAAATTTGAGTAGGCAGGTGAGTTCATGTTTAGCAAATAAATTATAAAAACATAAATTACTCAGAAAGTTCTCTAATCTTTGTGATCCCAAAAGCCACTAAAAGGGCACAACAAATTGTTTCAAAAGAAGCTCTATTACCTGACTTTGCAAAATCTGTATAGCTACTCACATGTTTTTACCACTGAACCATGGCACTGTTGTCAAGGTACCATTTAAATCATAACAAAACAAAGCAAAACATACCGAAAAATTCACTGGACTGATCTTTTTTCCCACCAAATCCAAACATATGAGAAACTATACTAAACAGATTTCAATTTGTGTTTCCAAGGGCATATGTTTCAAAAACAAGTTGCTTTTTGAATTACAGATAGATAGGTATAAAATACGGTTTGTAAACCTCTAATTTTAGACTTAACATTTTCTGTAAGTAAATTAGGACCTTACCTAATAGTACTTGTTATGAATTTTGTTCTATGACATACTAATAGGGACATGATAAAAGAAAACTGGAAAAGAAAGCTGCATAACACTTAAATATGTAGAAAACTTGGATTAAGATGATGATTAACATTGTTAAGGCTGTATATTCAAGCACTGTATGTTAAGAGAGCAGTGGATATGATTTTTAGGCAATAAGAAATGTCCTGTTTTATGCATGATACTGTAATTATAGAATGATGATGTCAACAGCTGATTGTTGGCATAAACTGGCTACTTATAGCAGGTATGCGAGTTAATAAAGATAGCAGAAGATGGCAGAAATGAATTCTGAGAAATGATAGCCAGTTTTCTCCAGCAGTCAGCCTGATAAGTAAAACTCCAAGATTCTAGCTCTGCATCTAAATGAAATACTCTTTTTTCTCCTCTGCATTGACTTGGCTGCCTTCTGCATTGATAATGGCTGTGTCGGCATCAGGTGCATCTTCAGCTCCTTTTGCTTCATTTGTTAAATATGTTCCTGTAGGAATCAGTACAAGAGAAAAGAAAAGAAAAAGAGAATGATTAGGGTTTTTTTTTTACACTGCATTATAGGAAGTACATTTTAAACAATGTACTCTAATTTTTCAATTAATGAAAAATATTTTTACATAGTTTTTAGTATACATCATAAAGGTGTGCTCAACTTTCTAATTTGCTTAAGAAATATTTACACTGATACTTATACTGGTAAAGGCATATATACAAACTATAGTATATCCACAACAAATAAGGAAATATTTTAATAAAACTCCACTTTATCTAACTGCAGTAAATGCAATATATTTTTCAATTATAGAATAAGTGATAAAATCTTGGTTATTTCATGAAATAGTTATCTATCAAAAACAAAGCAATTTTGAAGAACTAGAGATTAGTAAAAGTACTTTTTTTTTTTATGGCCACTGATCATTTGTATTTGTTTTATATTGATCCTATCTATGCTTTAATTTTACAGAATTGTATCATAAAAAGTTCCAAGAATTACAAAATTGAGGCAGTTTTATTAACTGAACCAACTCATATTATACTATCACAACTATTTTTATGCTCTGGAAATGAATGAATGAAAAGAAGAAATGTGTACAATAGTCAAATTTCCCTTTGTGAAAATCATTATTTATGCTGGCATGAGATGTACAACTGTTCATTCAGGAAAATAAAACAAAAGAGATGCACTTTCACTGGCTCATTAAAAAAATTCTGATTTTCTCCTAGGTAGTATATTTCAATTGTAAAGATGTTTTTTATCAATTTATGTTTGCTAGGTGTATGATTATCCTATCTAAAACGAGAGTTACTGAGTTAATAAATTAACACCAACACTCATCCTCTCTCTTTTTCCTTTTTTTTTTTTTTCCTGGGTTTTAGCAATAGGCCTACAAGCTGTACAGAGGTTAAATCTCAAGGTGTGATTTTGGAACTAACTAGGTCAAAATCAAATCACAGAGAAGTCAGAAGTCAGCGTCACTCCATTCCTGCTATCTTTAGTGGCAGAGGGGACTGAAAACGAAGGGACCAGAATTATTAAGGTAAAACCACAGAATAAAGTAAAGCTAGCCCCAGGAATGAACCCCTTATTCCAGCAGGATCATTGATAAACTGATTTGAATACTCAATACTGGAATCCAACATTATCTTTTAAACATATACTTGAAATATTAGTAAAATCCATTAAAATTTAAATTTTGTTCCCTCAATGCATATATATTCTGCTGAACTGATATTGTAGTTAAAACTACGAGAACATGATGAGAACATGTAATCAAGTTTATGGAGTTAAGATCCAAAACCAAGGGGCAATCTTACCCCTTGGTCTCCCTAAATCAGACTTCTAAGATGACCTTGGGCATGCACTAACTCCATGTCCTTTGCCTTGGCCAGCCCACAGGAAAACTGGTGAAAATTCACAGGGACTTCACTTGTGACTGGACTGAGAACTATTTTTTGTTCTAATCATTTAGCAGAGGGGGGGAAGGCAAAAGGGAATGGCACTCCCATGTGAAATCATGCCTTGCTTCCAAGAGTCACTGAATTTCCACTAAATGTGTCCTACCTTTATGTCTTGCCAGGTACCGCCCAAGGAGAATTATAGAACATAGTGTTACAAAGACAACTACAGCCACTATTCCTCCTATAAGAGCGTGATCAGGTCCGGTCTGTCCAGCCAAAGCATTTGGATCTAGAGGGAGAGACAAAAAAGAAAAAGTGATCCTACACAGAGAAAAGAAAAATACAGAAAAATTCACAATACCAAGTTTTACAGTGATCATCCTGAAAATAGGGCATTTCACTCTTTAATATTCAGCACCGTTATTCCCACTTTTACTCCCAGTATCTTATCAACAGCACAGTGCTGCTTGTATTCCCAGATTGTTAAAACCCCGAGGACATCACAGTTATGAAAAATATTACCCTATTCTTCTTTGGCAGAGGTTATTAAATGAAAAAGGTTCCTAGCTTTGTCCTAGTCACTTTACAGCTGAAAACCTGGCCACAGCTATTTATAGAAGGAAAAACAAGGAAGTGAGAATTGGGGATCTGATAGCATCAGCAGAATAGTGTCTGCATAATACATAATTTATAGAATTGATTCTCAGTGGGGAACCCTTATATGTTCTCTTCCTCTCATTCCTACCCTCTTGCACCAGAAATAAAAAGGCAGATAAAGTGCAGCCATGCCAAGTTCCTTTGCAAATGGCTGAGTCTGCATGGATTTGGTTAGATAAAGGTATCAGGCAGCCTGAAACTCAGCATTCAGACTCAAGCATCAGCTTGTGAATTTACTACAAATGCTCAATTAACACCCAGTGTATGATATCTATTACAACAAGCTGTAATAGATATCACAGAATCACAGAGTCAGCTGGGATGGAAAAGCTTTGAGATTGTCAAGCTCAACCAATGAAGTAGCACCACCTTGTCACGCATTCCAGGGCACTGAGTGTCACATCCAGTCACTTCTTAACATCTCCAGGGATAGTGACTCCATCATCTCCCTAACCAGCCCATCCCAATGCCCAATCACTCTTTCTGTGAAGAAATTCTTCCCAATGTCCAATTTAAACCTCCTCTGGCACAGCTTGCACTTTGGTGGTGTTAAACCTCATGCTGTTCTGCTAAGCCCATTGACCCGGCCTGTCCAGGTCCCTCTGCAGAGCCCTCCTACCCTCCACCAGATCAACACTCCCCCACAACTTGGTGTCATCTGCACATTTGCTAATGGCAGAGTGAATCAGCAGGTTCCATTTTCCAGCTCAGAGCACTGGGAATATTGTCAGATTCAAGTGTTCTGTGCTGGTCATTTGCCTGTTCTGTTGCCTGATGTGTCACAAAAATTGCAATGACACAATCATAATAAATGGCACAACTTTGAGGTGAGTAATTCTTCAAAGCTTTTAACAACAAACCAGTAACCTGTGACTGTTGACTTAACAGATAAATGCAGAAGGCAAAGTTTTAATCTGAGGATCATGACATAGTTCCTATTGTAATGAAAATGCCTCTGCTATGAAGTAATAGTAATTCTCTGAAGATGTTATTAGCATGTACTGTATGCTGCAATCATTCCACTCTCACTGCTTCAAGGGCATTTCCCTTGTAGGAGCTATTTATGTTCTTCAAATAGTTTGCAAACAACTTCTTTGCTTTGCAAAAGGGAAAGGCAGGAACAATATTTACACATAAAAGAGGGCAAATCTGTGAAGATGATAGAAAGGCCTCTGAAAATGCTGAGAAGGTATGATTCAATAATTCCATGATTACCTTCTGCTGACCAGGATTGCTATATGGCAGCAGAATGTATGGATACATCTGGTATGGGTTTCTCATGAGGTGTAACAAGGCCAAGTGCTGGTGCTGCACTCAGATCAGGGCCAAATCCTGTTCTCAGTCCAGGCTGGGGGATGAACAGATCCAGAGCAGTCTGGCTGAGAAGGACCTGGGGGTGCTGCTGGGTGAGCTGGCCTTGTGCTCTTGTGAGCCACATGTGTCCTGGGCTGCACCCAAAACACTGTGGGCAGAAGACAAGGGAGGGGATTCTGTCCCTCTGAGCCACTCTTCTGAGACCCCATCGGGAGAACTGCATCCAGTTCTGGGGTTTCCAGCACAGGAAGGACATGGACCTCTGGAGTGAATCCAGAGGAGGCCACCAAGTTGATGTGAGGGATGGGGCACATCTCCTATGAGGAAAGGCTGAGAGCATTGGGATTGTTCAGCCTGTGGAAGACATGGATTTCAGGTGACCTAATTGTGGTCTTCCAGTACCTGAAGGGAGCCTGCAAGAAAGATGGAGAGACACTGTTTACAAGGGTTTGTAATGACTGAACAAGGGGAAATAGCTTCAAACTAAGAGTAGGCTTAGAGTAGATTTTAGGAAGAAATTTTTCTCTATGGGGGCAGTGAGGTGCTGGCACAGGTTGCCCAGAGAAGCTGTGGCTGCCCCGTTCTTGGAAGTGTTCAAGACCAGTTTGGATGGGGCTCTGAGCAAGCTGGTCTAGTGGAAGGTGTCCCTGACCATGGAATTAGATGATCTTGAAGGTCCCTTCCTACTCAAGCCATTCCATGATTTCAAGATCTACAAACACACATGTATATAATGTCCCATAGAGGAAAGAAAAGAATCCTGTTTTCCCTTCCTTTTGCAAGCTGTGAAGCATTCTGCAACTAAATTTTCAGGCTTGCTGGAGCACAGAGAGGTGTTGCCACTGGTACAGACTCAGTTCTGCTCATAACAGTCACTGGACTCATCAGGCAGGACTTTGTCACTTATTGCTGGCTTTCCAAGCTTCCACACCTTTCTCTTCTGGCTGCCACAAGGACTTTGTGGAAGCTGGTCATAGCACTTCTGTGGAAATGATGGCAAATAATAGGTATTTGCCCTCAAAAAAGCTAGAAACACCTTAAAAAGTCAGCTCTCCTGCACCCTCTTCCACCTCTACATCCTCCTGGCATGGTGCTGCTGGTGGTGGCACCACGCTGAGTACACATCACCAGCAGGACATAGGCTCCATTTTGGTCATTAAATCTGACCCCAAATCCTGTGCACCAGCAGACTCACAGGGGAAAGCAAGAGTGCTGAAGCATTGCCTTCCAAAAGCAGGAGCTTGGAGCATTCAACATTCCTCTCCCTTGCCTTGCAGGGCTTTGTTTCTTGAGCAGAGCAAGGAGGACATGGTTGCTTGCTTGAGAAGATGGAAGGCGACAGCTTGCTGCAGGAATGCCAGCTTGCTTGAGCCATCTAGAAGATTCCTCCTTTTGTGCTGCCTGTGGCAATGTTGAGTAAAGCTCCTCCCTGCAGCCAAAGGGCAGGACCCATTTGGACTCTGAGGACCACCCATGTCCCCAGGCCCTGCAGTGTGTGACCTGCAGGAGATGCTCTTTGGCAGCGCTGGGACAGGAGCAGCACAAACGTGTTTTCCCACTAAAAACTGGCTCCTGCTGGTGTGCTGCCAGTAACAGTGAAGAATAAAAGGAGATCTTTTAAGGGATAATATACTTCCTGATGCAGGGCATAATCCAGAGAAGGGTTAGCACAAAACTTTATCTACAGGCATTTTTGCAAAGCTGATTGAAGTGCACAGCCTTAGCTCAATACCCAGACTTACAATGCATGTCCTCTGTGAGCTGTAATAAACATTACAGATAAAAATCCTCACAATACACTGAGATAAATACATCTCTGTGTTTTTATCCTCCTCAGAGTGACTCACTCCTCCTCTGACAGACCTGCTGTGACTACAGGAAGTGACCCAAAGCCAGCCTCAACACAAGGTTTCCACCTGTTACTGTGGATTAATGAGATTCTAATACTTCCATGGGCTGAATTTTTTTAACATTAACATTAATGTAGGTATTCATTGGACTGCAAATGTAGCAGCATATTTTTTGCTCTAATTTCAACCTTGCTATCAAAGACAGATTAGATTGGTTGGTATTGCTAGAGAAGTTTGTCCAGAGAAAACCCCAAAAACTTATATATAACCTATTACTAATATATTACCAGTGAACAATTCCTTTATTGTAAAGGAAAAAGGAAATGAAGGAGAGAAAGGAAAAAAAAAAGGAAGCAAAGGAAATAAAGAAAGATTCTTAAAAGTGGCCAACATTTTCTTGGGAAACAAACATTTTTTTCCATCTCAAAATGAAAATCTGCACAACATAAATAATATTCTGAACAGGAAGCATACCTCATGAATAGTCTCCTCATATAAAAATAATGCTAGCATTAAATATAAACATGCTCTACATTATGCATACAGAGTAATGCACTCTACTTTTGCCTTTCATGAAATGACCTAAGCACCATGACTGAATTATAGATCTGGGGCTTTCTATTGTGGTATAAATAATTACTATTTCAAAATGTGCCTGAGCAGTATCTGAAAGACAGAAATACAGGGATTTGGAAGCTACACTTTTTTGTATTTTAGGTATTCATACAGTGAATTGCATAATCATTGAAGTGTTCTGGGCACAAGTCTTAGCAGCTGCCAATAAAGTTTCTGAAACCACTGACCACTCCACAGACTGCTTTCCAAAAAGCAGAATACTATTCAGATTATTTTAAGATTCACATTTTAAGCTTCATGGACTTTACCAAGTAAATCCTACCCTGCCATACACACACACAACTCCACCAAATGAAATATTAGGCATGCAACTGTGCAATAAATACTTATAATTCAGCTGTTTCTATAGAAAAGAAGAAAAAAAAATTATACTGTTATTGTTTTTTTTATTTTAAAACCAGATTATACATACTGGTTTTTACTGCAAGAACACAGGCAGCTACAGTACCCATGGCCTGAAACAGTGGAATTACAATTTTGCAATCAGACTAGATATTCAGAGCTGAATTATCCTTTGATAAAACTAAGAAAATCTTATAAAAACATAATGACACAAAACCTCTCTATACTCTTTTATTTGCTCTTTTTCCCGTCCGCCTAAATTTAGAAAGTTTCTTCAAAATACTGATTCCCAATGATGTGAAAATTTACCCATTTTCAGCTTTTGGGGTTTCCCTGTTACTGTTTGTTCACAAACTGTGAATACTCTTAAATTAAATAACACACATTTAAATTAAATAACACTCTTAAAATGACTAATAGGGGAAAAAAAAGCCTCATTTTTTAAGAGCTGAAACCCATCAGATAAACCTTAGACCCAAAAAATAACTTGATATGTGCTTTTTATGACCTGCTGACAAAGTTTCAATGTAGAATATTTTAATATGAATTCACACTTTAGTTACGCAGAGAAATTTTGGAATAGTTTTTCATGCTTTTGCATAAAGTATATGTTAATTATTCACCTAATTTCAGTTTCTTCATGCATAAGTTTCCTTCTTATTTATGCAGAGTTGACTTGACTGAGCAGGCTGAAGGAAAGGGTCAGATAACCCTTTCCTTAGCAAAGGCAAAACAAGCACAATTGTGAATGCTGAAATGGCATATTTTGGGGAATATGTGCTCAAGTAGCCCTCTCTTTTGCAGAACTTTATCAATATGTATTTTTGGCTCATATGGTGAAGTTTTAAAAAAATCACTCTGAGCATGAGATGACCTAGGTTTTGAGGCATCCAAAATAATAATTTGTTTTGACCATTTCTACTATACAAAAAATTGGAAATATCCTAATTTGCTGTGGAGCTTTAATAGCATTCACAAAGTGAAGAGTTATTAAGTATATGTATAATTCATAAATTACTGTTCCTTAAGGCTGGGAAAAGAAAGGTCTGTCCCATTTCTCACAGAAGTACTGAAACCACCAGCCTACAGTCACTTTTACTGATTTAATGAATAATCAAATGCTGCTGCAAAGTAGAATTGCTCCAATAAGGGCTCCTGTGGCATGGCTTTGTGTTACAATTTATATGGCAGAAAAATCTCTTAAAATGACTGCTGATTATTTCCCCATATTCAGGTACTTTCTATAACCCTCAGTACAACTCACTAATATTTCACATTTTTACAAAAAGCTATTGTTTTAAGGGCATTGCTCAAATCAGATCAGTAAAGCAAGGTGCATTTTAAGATGGGAAACCCCCAAAAGTACAAAAATTAAACAAATAGCTTTGTCTTATTTGAAAGGCTGTTGAAACAGTGCAGGTGAGTGTGGAAATAAGTGGTGGGAGACTGTGAAGACTTTTGGAGAAAATCTAGCAAGGAGCCTCAAATCATGAGATATTTAAACCTGCTTTGAAGAGTCCTAACCAGCAGAGACCAAACTGCATCAACTGTAGGGGGAGAGTAGTTAGAGGATTTCTGAAGTCCATCAGTGAATGTAAATTACATTAGAAATATTCCCCAGTGAATTTTTTCTTCATATCAACTTAATTTCCCAAGGAGACAAGAGCTTGTGTGAATATTCTCTTTCACTCTGCTCAAATTACTTATGAAACGTGGTTCCATTACAACAAGTTTTAAGAGACAGTAAAGAACTTGAGAGTCTTGTTTTCTCATAACTAACCTGAGAGGACAGGTTGCAGCAGGGGCTCAGAGTTTATTAGATATCAGACAATGTGTAGGAAGGATGCCTGTATAAAAGCCCTAATAGAGACAAAAGCTTCCCTGAAAATCTCTGCCTAAGAATCAATTTTTCATTAGAGGTTTCTCTCCATTGCAAATACTTTGGTGTCCAGTGGCATAGATCCTGTTTGAAGTTTTCACATGGCTAGATGGCATTTATAACCTCTGAGGCCTTGCTTCCTCACCTTTTTCTCCTTTCCCCAAAGCCCACCCTTCGTGCTTCTCTTCCTTCTTGTCTGAGCTCACACTGCAGTATTTCCATAATTCAGTTAAAAGCCACAAGGCACAATCTCATGGAAACAAGAGAAGATTTCTTTCTGCAGCTTATGGCACAAACTTGGGTTCTGAAATGTATTCAGACTAATGCCATTGCCAAGATTTAGCCATAGGGTTCATAAAATATTTAATTGTCCCTCCAAGGCAAGTCTGGGGGGGAAAAAAGGTAAAACTTCAGAAAAATCAAAACAAACAAGCGAAAAAAACCCCAAAACAAAAACCTCCAAACAAAAACATCAAAAAAGAACATCAAAGATCTGGTTTTACATCAGTAGGAAAAAAGACTAAAGCAGGAATTGCACCACATTATGGACAGAAGGTTAGACTGAAGTGATAGCTGACAAGGTATTTGCCTTAGGAAAAGTGGCAGAAGTGCTGTCTGTGATAAATGCTGCTAAGTTAGAATTTACCCATTTTAGCATCTTAATTTGGGCATCCCAGAGTTCAATTTCTCTTGCATGGCCTGGAAGGCTGAAACAGGTGGTTTTAATCTCTTTTTGTAATATACTACTAACCACTAAAGTACATGTACGCCAAACTTGTGAAAGTATTGTTAAGAGGGAAAAGAAAGAAACTTTCTCCACCTTCATTTAAATTGCAAAGAGTAGCTGCCCAAAGGGGCTGGTTGTGAAATTTGTTGAAAATGCATTCTGTTATTAACCAATTCCAAACTTAAAATATGTGACAAGCTTCTTTATCCTTCAGTGCCTGAAGCAAAGAAGAACAAAACATTGCACTAATATACAGCACATATAAACTGCTATTTTAATAGTAGAACATCATCAACCATAGCAAAGACAGGCAGAAAAAATTACTTCTAAACCTTCAAAGGAATTGATAGCCTTTTCTTCCCATGCTACTGCAGTGGCACATTTGGCCCATTTTGCCTTTGTTTTCTTTTTTTTTCACAGTACTGAATTTTACATACATTCCCATTAAGAAGAGCCTATGTCCCAGAAAGATAAAAGGCCTACACAATA
The DNA here is from genome assembly GCA_013401375.1 of Spizella passerina. Lineage (NCBI taxonomy): Eukaryota > Metazoa > Chordata > Aves > Passeriformes > Passerellidae > Spizella > Spizella passerina. Next base: position 10,733 of record WBNQ01045615.1, read on the forward strand.
TTTCAGCAGCTGAAACCACAGCTCCTTTTCAAGAGCTCCTGTTATTCTCATGAAGCCAAGACTTCTTTCAGTGGACAGAAAAATGTAAATGTGTCCTGATATATATTTGTGAGCAGGTAGCCCTTGTCAAAATGAATAAAAGCACTACCCATACCTATTTATTTTGCAAATGTATTTTATTTTAATGCTTAGAAGAGAGCTGTATACCTACAATATTAAGATGAAAAGTTTAGCAATATTTTTCAGCGTCCTTAGAGCCTTGTTCCATATTTTGTGCCTGTGTCATTGACACATTTTTTTAAAAGATTCTTTTTTCCTTTCTCTTTTTTTTCCTTAATGCCGCTGTAAAAGCTCCAGTTTCCTGAAGGGAACAGTTCCTCTAATTAGAGCACATAAAAGACTTTTCTTATTGACAACATTATATTTTTGGCTGTCAATAAACTCATTAATTGCTTCAGACTTTGTCTTAGGAAAAAAAGAACTGAAATCTGCAATGTTTTGCCTTCCTCTTATTTTCTGTAGAGGATAATTAAGTCAATTCTGGGTTTGAAGAAATACTTGTCCGTCCAGCTATAACTTCTGTAGGCTGTAGGAAAAGACACAAATGGCATAGATGACATGAAAATTTCCCTGTTAAGTTGAATGAGTCAACTGTTCCAGCATTTTAATTTTCATTTTCTTGTGAAGTTCCCTCAATGCTCAATGCCTTCATTGCAGTAAAAAAAGATAGAACTTTGGAAACATCCACCTATTCGATACTTTAAAAAAAAGAAAAAAGGAACAAAGAAGATCCTATCTCTATCTAGAAAAATGAGAATCATGAATTCCTACTTTGGAAGAAAAAAACACATTTCAGAAGTGTTATCTTTCTTTTAATTAATATAGGAAGATCCTTGCTCTTGGTTTTCTTTGTCAAAAAAGACCAGAGACCAGATGGAGTTACTGTGCACACAGCTCCTTCTCCTGTTGCCAGAAGTTAATTATTTATATAAATAATAAACCATTCTCTCATTAATACTGAAACTGGAGATGCCAGTTTCTTCTCCCTTTCTTAGAGTGTCTTTAATCTGTGCCTTTTGGTCACTTCCCACAGCCTTTGATTTGCTGTAGAAAACATGGCCAGGACGTGTGGGAAGGGAGCGTGGCACCTGTGCTCTGCAGAGCTGGCTGAGCATGGGCATCTGCTGCTGGCTGCCATCACAGGGGCTGGGGCCAGACTCACATGCTCTCTGGCACTCTTAGCATTCACATTTCAGGAGAAAGCAACTCATTATCACCACAATACACAACAGGCATTATGGGGAGATTGCTGAGGCAGTGATCATTCAAAGCACCAAAGGGATTGCTCAAAGCTTCCTCGTCTAACTGAAGGAAGCCCCAAGAGCTAAAGCCCACTGGAAAGTGGCGCAAATATTTCCACTTTTTGGCTTTTCTGCCACCTTGTCTTCCATGCTATCTGTTACATGAAGCCCTGCCCTGATTGCTTCTCAGAGCTAATCAGCATCACTGCAGAGCTCAAATATTAAATACCACCACAAGTAAGCAGTGGGAAAATGCCACACTTTCAGTGAAGAAATGGCATGAAACAAATGGATGGGGAGGATCAGTAGAGAGAGACAGAGAGAGAGAGAAACAAAGCTGATTCTGATGGCAGAAGATGGGGAGGAGAAGTTTTGTCATGAGTAAGGCAGAACCACACATGTAAAGTAAGTTAAGAACAGGTAAGGATGGGTAAAGATCAGAGAGGCAGCAACAGATTCACAGTTGTACAAGGTACATTGTACTGAATATGTTCATGAGAGTTTTAAAACCAAGAAGGGTAGATTTAATTTAATTGAAGAACAGCTCTAATTAAAACTTAGTTCTGTGGTGGAAGAAAACCTATTGTTCAAATGAATTCTTTATGCTTGTCATACTAATTTTTTTCTTACCAAATCAGATTAGACTAATTATAAGCCTATAATGACATCAAAACACCCCAGTAAACCAGCCACTTACAGCCAGAATCTGACACCTTATTCAGGCTGAACAGCAATTTAATCTGTCATGGGACTACTCAGTGAGAGTAACTGTAAGAGAAGAGCCTCTTTGGCAGTTAATAGTATATTTTATCTGTCAATGTATCTCCAGATTAGCCATGCATACTTGTGGTTAGTGTAGTAACTGATCCAAAAGTGGATGTTGACTGATCCAGCTCATCTCAGAAAGAGAGATGTGAGAGTCATTAGCAGAGGTAGCCTTCTGTAATGCACAGAGTAACAGGAATGAGGGGTAAATTATTTATAAGGTCAGCACCACCATTAATATGTGAGGCATCTTCTATAGCTGCTCTAGTTAGAGCACAAAATTTTATAAAATTCTTTGTGACAATGGCAACATCCATTTGTGAAGTTCCTGCCCAAGAGATAAATCTACCTTCAATTTGTTTGAATTTTTTCCTTGTGGTTTAATTGAATGCTATCCATTCTTTATATGCCAACTCTGTACTAATGGAAACAACAATATTTTCCCCTTTTAATAATGACATGCTTGATGGAATTCAATATCTTAACCAAATTCTCCTCTGGGAACATTAAGCCTGTTGTTTTCAGATGCCTTTAAGTTAAATACCATCCAGCTATTAGTAAGAGAGTGTTTGCTTTTAAAGCCATCGATTGGTAATGGGTTTGCTGAGAGTAACATTGCTCTTTGCTTTCCTAAAGGCTTTCTGTATTAATACAAAAAATAAAGTTACACAGTCTTTGCTTTTTGGGCCTCTTTTTTTTTTTTAACTTGGCAACATGCATTAATTCCAGCAGCATGATCTCCACTGTCAGCAGCAGTAGCTGTAACACGCCCAGATTCTACCAAGGGGGTCACATCCCCACCAGCCTGCAGCTGACAGATTCATTTCCTACCTTCTCCTGAGACAGCAACGAGGACCGAGAATCCAGAGGTCCACTGTAATTACTATGTATATTTCAGATTAAATAAATGTGATAAAAGCCTCCATCTGGCTGTTGATCAAATGTGCAGAGGCAGGCTGATTTTCAGTGACATATTACAATATGTCTTTTGTAACAGTCCCTAATGCCAGCCTGTAAATTACTTACATTTGGGATTACTTGACTACGGCAGACAAAAATATTACTCACTGTTAAAGTGCTGCCTACTGGGAGCATGGGGGACGTGGTCTAATCTTAAAGCTGTTAAGCAAGGCATTAGGAAATAATGGGGCCATGTTTATTTTACTAAATGCTGATTGTGCTCACACTGTTTGAAGATGGCAGACCCAATTTAATAGCAGCCTGAGCTTGTTCCAGATGCTGGAAAGCTGCAGAAAGTCTTACACTGGGGAAATAGTATCAGTTGTGTTCTAGAGGAAAAATTTAAATATCAGAAAAATCCAGCAAAATATGTCAATAATTTCAAATTATACACTATAGGTCTTTTAAAAACTTATGGTAAGAAAGAAAGGTTGGGGAAAAAAAATGTCTGAAGGATATTTACAGAGCAACTAATTTGGTTTGAAGGGCTTTTCTTATGATTTACAGCTTCTCGAGCTTTATAGCTCACATATCAACAAGAAAAATAATTCAGAATTGAGCATAAAAGGTTTATTAAAAAAAAAAGCCAAATATCATCTCCTAGTCAAAGGATGGATATTCTGCTCTACTCTATTACATTGTCATGGTTCTTATTGCACATTCATTCTGCCCAGAAAGTGTAGCAGGACACTCTGTATAAATCAAGGAGAGTATTGGCCTTGTAAATTCTTGCTCTAAAGTTGAGCAAAAACCACTTACTGTTGTATAGCTATTCAAAGAACAGTGTCTTTGTACTGCAGTGGTTAAAATCTGTTTCTACCTAGACATATGTCCAGAAACAAGTTCTGGGAATCATTATGAGCCTAAGAAAAATTAGAAATATTTTTCTCATCTCCTATGTGATCATTCCAACAGCTTTTCCTTTCTTTCCCTACTCAGTTCTTATTCTAACTGCATGAGATTTGCTATATAAACCCTTCACCTTAAATTGTCTCATTAGCCTGCATCACTTAGCATCCACTCTTACTTAACTGAAGTGGTTCATTAAATGACATTTCCTTTTAAAAGACCTCTAAAAACTTAGTCTTCCCTTTAGGAAGTCAAGAAGACAAATTGTGAAAGTAGAAAATAATGTGCTAAACAAATCTGGAATTAACACAACTTTTTCAAATGCCACTGCTGAGAAACTTTTCTCCTTCCTTCCTAATAAGTCTGTTGCCTTTACATTATAGCTATGTAAGGGAAATTATATTCCTCTCTGAAGTATTCTGAATGCCGAAACTGATTAAAAATAAAGATGCCCTTCAAAAACATGATGACACCCTCTTTGATGCAGAAGCTTTTGTTAGTCAGTGAAATTTTGGCTATGACTATCAAACCAACATCTCTAACTATACCATTCCTGACATGCAAGTAGCAGACACTATATTCAGCTGAAAAACAGAAATTGTTTCTGAGAGCTGTGAAGCCAAGTGTGGGTATTTCAAGGGTGCTACATTCCTTAGTTCAGTAAAACATGTAAGCACGTTTTGAGACTTAAGACATGATTTAGTGTTTTTGTTGATTTGGAACTGGGCTGTTAGACCCCAGCTCCTATTTACAAGACACTGGCTAGAGAAGACACAGGCAAGTTAAAGAAAAAGCTAAGAATTCTTAAGCTGTGAGAAGCAGTGTTTTTAGCCTTCCTTGCCTTCTGGAGACCTTTAGCAGGCTGCTCCTCCTCCTGCAGAGTTGAGATTCATGAATTCAGAGCTCATTGTGACAGCTTCTCTCTGACACCAGCACGTCTGGGTCTGGTGCCAGCAGCAGCAGCGAGCCCGCGGTGCTGGGCAGAGCAAAATCACAGAGTCCCCCTTGCTGGGAGCAGCCTCTCATCAAAGCCCTGCTCCTGTCACCTGGGCCAAGGAGGCAGCACGGGGCCTGTTCCTTCAATATCTATTTTCATACTTAAGGTGGAAGGGGGTTTTTGCACCTCACAGCTGAGCAAAATCATGAAACCTTGTGCTTGCTGTGCTTGGTCTGCTCACAGCAGCACCTAAGGCCCAGAGGGTGGGCAGGTGCTCCTCCGGGACATCATGTGGTGGCACCCCTTGGGAGCAAGGTTTTTCAGGGAATAAGCATGGAAAATCAGATTGAAATCCTTTCCATTCAACAAATGCCTTGACATGTGCTTTGGCAAAGTGTTCTCTTTTTATCTGAGCCTCAGTTCCTCAGAAACAAAGCGAGGCTCAGGAACAATGTATTACCTTGACTCACAGAAGGAATTATAAAAGAATGATTTTAGATATCACAGTAGTACTGGTAAGGCAGGCACATCACCTGCCTTTACACACAATATTCTATATATTACTATTTTAAAACATTTGAAATGAACTGTGCATTTAATTTTTACTAAGCTTTTTGTTGGAAATATATATATATATATATTCTTTCTTGTATAAAAGGAAACTGAGTATCTATCTTCATTGCGTAATGAAGAAATTAAAAGCTAAATGCTTTTATTTCAGAGAGGTGAGACTGAACCAGACAGCCTCATGCAGCTATGCCACTGGAAGTAATTCACACCGGAAAACTGATAAAGATAAAAAAAAATAGAAATATGGGAATAAGCTAGAAATGGGATGACTCTACTTTCAGATTATGGAAACAAACAGAGAATTATTAGGGATGCTGTTAGACATTGATAAACAGGTCAACATGTTACATTGAGTTCATAAACCACCTTGAACTTAATAGGAAAGGATGTTCCATTTTAATAATAGAATCACTGAAGATGTATGTCAGCTGATAAAAGAAGGTACCATAGAATTAATATTTAAAACAATGAACAGCTATACTCTCCTGGCTTCAGTTTTCTTTTTCATCGTAGTAATGTCTACTTTCCCACAAGTGCTAATAATTTATGCATTACAATTAAACTTAGAAAATGATGATTAAAACATCTTTCTATTTAGTTACACAAAATCACCTAAAATCTCAGGGGAGCAATCAAATATTAAATGCTTTATTTGTATGCTAATCAAAAGCAACGACACAGTTTGGAACTTTAAAATTACATGAAGCAATGAAACCGGTGTCTAGTGGTCAAGGTTTGGACAAGTGGAACAATCAGGTATCCTTGCCATTTTTGTCACCACTGAGCAACAAAAGCAACCACAGCAGTCACAAAAAAAGAGCCATAAAATGTTAATGTTTCAGAATAATGTGTGCACAGGTAGAGTGACTTCTCTTAATAAGTAACCATTCTGGCATGAACAAGTTATATATTTTTAGAGACCATTATGCCTTTCATTGCTGCCACATGGTTAAATCCTCATGGATAATCTTCATGAATCACTATTGTTCCAAAACCTACCACAACTCTACAGGTATAAGCCATAATACAATATATTTCATACAATGAATGAGGAGGTGCTGAGAGAATTACATGCTGAAGGAGAGAGAGTTGAAGGAGGAAACACTCTTGCTGTCTTCTACTACAGGGGAAGGAGAAGAGATGGTGGTGCCAGGCCTTCATTAGAGGTGTGCAAAGAAAAGAGGCAGTGGACAGAAGCTGGGACATAAAAAGCTCAAACTGTCAAGAAAATTTTATTCACCACAAGGATGGTCAAATGCTGGAACAAGTTACTCAGAAATTCTGTGGGCTTTCCATGCATGGACATATGAAAAAAATCACCTAAACGAGGCCCTCAGCAATCTGATGTATCATGACCCTGCTCTAAGGTGAGCTTGGATCAGCTGATCTCCAGAGGTCTGCTAAAACTTTTTTCATTCTCTGTTCTAAGAAATGGGCCATAAGCACCAAAATGAAGAATACATGCAAAAAAATATTTTTTGCAGTTTTCTGCTTCTTAAAATGAACAGTTAATAATAAACCAGCATCCAGGAGGATGCCAAGATTCTTCTACTGCTTCAGGTCATGCTGTACTTTCTGTGTTGTCTTACACTGCTGCCATCATTGCCCTGAAACACAGCAGAAAATTGTTATTACCATAATATTGTTAAAATTCTCCAGCTTGTCTAAGACTATATTTTGGTCCAAAATCATACTGCAATAAGCTTTGG
>WBNQ01045616.1:4022-15698 GCA_013401375.1 Spizella passerina
TGCGGAGTGTTTCAATATTGTTAAGTTTTACTTTAACTTTGTCTTCAGACTAGTTTACAGGAGTTAATCCCTATCCCTATTTCTAATAGACAAAGATTAATTGGTCCTCTTTATCAGAACATTTGGTGATTAGGAATGTTCTTCTCTCACATGTATCTTCCATCACTGAGTGTAGCCGCTCAATAAAAAGATGTGCTCTAAACCAGAGCATCCATTTTTCAATATAGCAATGTACAGCAACAGGTTACTGCTTTTGTAAAGCTATTACTTTTACTGTCAACATGTCTGCTGCTAGAAGCTGTCTCATTAGACAGGATAAATTGGAACAGCCTAAGAAAAATTTGACCAGGCAAGAAATTAAGTTTTATTATATACCTAAACACACACAGGTAAACATGTGTGCACACACATACAAGACAGTGTGACTGAAAGAATAGTCATAACATCAGTGCTAGAGTGCACAGGTGAATATTATATCTGTGAAACAGAAGTAATTGTTATCTAAATAGAGACAATTGGATAATGTAAATATAATGACACTCCTATCAGTGACATTTAAGTAAGCCATGAAGCAAAAATATCCAGGATTGGAGTGGGTTCACCTTGGCTGGGTGCCAGTTGCCCACCAAGCTGCTCTATCACTTGTACTTTTCAATTGGACAGGGGAGGGAAAACAAGAGTGAAAAATCATAGGTTGAGATAACACAGTTTACTAAAGGAAAAATGGGAGGCTGTGCATGCAAAATAAAAGAAAAAGAAGCTAAATTGTTTTCTAGTTTCCATCAGCAAGTGATGTCCAGCCACTTCCCAGGAAGCAGGTCTGCAGCATGCATAGCAATTGATCTGGAAGGAAAACATAATTAATTCCTTCCTCCTCTTTTTCTTACAGCTGTAACTAAGTACTTAAACCAGCTTTATACCCACACACAAACTATTAACTACTATTCCCTATCAGTTCATAGATATTATTTTCCTATTCCATGGACTTTCTCCAGCCCTCCAGATGATCAAAACCATCCATGATTTAGACTCCATTCCATCAAGACAGATGATCAACACAGGAGAAGCAGCACAGCACCAGCCTGGCTTGAATAATCATCATACTCTCCTTGCTCCTCTGCCCTGGTTCATGTAATTCCTGCTTTTTTACTTCCTGTGACAGCAGATTATTTACCCCAGAGTTAAATCTGCTTGAGATGTACCAGGTGTCCCCATCCTTCTGCATTACCCACCTAGTAAGCCCAACTTTTGAGCAAAGAGGATCTCATGTCTGCATTTGCCTTTTCCAATGGGAGGAGAAATCCACATGGTCTTTCCCAACTACTTCCTTATGTGAATTTATCTCCTCCCCTATGTAGGAGGCCTGTTTATGTTGGAGCAGGATGGTTTGCAGTTCCTCTGGTTGCAAGCAACCAAGTGACTTCTGCTAAATCTGTATCCTATTGCTTCCATGCCCCATTGCCTAATGCTCTCATCATAGTTTTTAGCAGTCCTTTATATCTCTCAGCCTTTCCAGAGGCTTGTGGGTGACAGGGGGTGTGGCATATTTACTCAATAGCATTTCTTTGTCCAAAAGAGGTTTTTTTGGGATATTTTGGAGGGGCAAATATAGAAAAATAGAAACAGATTTTGTAAGAAAATTAAAGTTATATTAAATAACATTGTAGTTGTTTCATTTCAATATGACATACCAAAGAAGGCTCTGGGATGTAAAAATAAACTAAAAAATGTGAGGAGTAATTGATTTCCCTGTGAAAGCTAGTTTAATCATGTAATTTCCTTAGTGACAGAGGCATTAGAATTGTAATTCCTGAGGGTACACAGATGAAGGAGTGAAGTGAGCCAGCACTGAAGTTCTGGCTTGGGTTGTCACTCATAATTAAGTTTACAAGTGCCTGGTTTGATTGCATGTGGAGCAGTGGTTCAATCTGCTTTAAGTATTTATCCAACAAAAGAGATTTTACTGTACAATATCTTTAGGAGCTGAGAACTATCAAGTTAGGCTTGTGTCTTCAATCATTTTTCTGACCTCTGATTTCACTGTATGTAGATACAGACAGCTTACATAAGTATAAATTTGCAAGATAAATTAGTAAGCCTCCACTGTATTTTGAATTTTACCACTTAGAGAAATATTTGAGTATATATATATTATGCATATGAAACCATGTTCATGCACATACACATTAACCTGTCTGTACAAACATGTACTTTCCCCCCCATTTATTTCTCTTGTGTTCCTGTTAATATTCACATTTAACTTGTTGTTCTTGCAAGTAGTGTGGGAAACACAGTCTGCAAATTCTGCCACTTTTCATAATCACATTTAAATACATCTGAAGAGCACCAATACAATAAAACAGCCAATTTCCCTCAATGGATAAGAGCTATCTAGGTCACGTTTTTTTAACACAATTACTATCCAATATTTTGGGAAGTAGAAACCTGGGCCAACACTAAAATGGCAGCTGCAACTTCATGTCAACAAAGGGCAATCACCTCTAAAGTAAAAGTAAAATAGCGATAGCTTCTCTATTCATGAAAGAGGTACTTAATACTATTAATATTAGGGGATTATCTTTGATATCTTTTGAATTTCACTTTCCGTGAAGAACTTGGCCAGGATCTCAGTTAAACAAAAGTATGAGATTCTCTATACTTGTGGCTTGTTGTTTGCAATTTTACAGTAGCATTTCTCTCTGATATAGGGGGATTGTGTAACATTTGGTTTGTTTGAGCTCCGACTGTCATTTTTCTTTTGGACTCTTACATTCCAATTTCAGTTCCACACTATCAGAAACTGTGGGAATTTCTCAAGAGACAGAGCTCTGGATACAGACACTGGATTGTCCAATCATAAAGAGGGCAAATCTGTATCTGAAAGGTGCTTAGGAAGCCAGTGCATCTTAAAGCTTTGTTTACTCAGTTGCTGCAACCTGTGTTTGCTTGGCAGGAATTCACACATCTCCTCTATGTACTGTTCCTCTTACACTTTGCTATTATACCTGCTTTCATTCATTATCTAATGTGAGTTTGCGCTTCTCATTTTTTTTTTAAGTTCTGTATCTACAAATTCTGTATTGCAAACCAGCGTTATTCAATTTCATCTGCGTCTCTTAGAGCAGTTGTCAGAGCAGCTGGGGACCACTGTATGATGAATTAACTTCCATGGAAATAAATATAGTAGCTTGGTGTTTAAAGGTAAGATTTATTCAATGGAAGAACATAAATACTTGCCAGGTGGTACTTTGAAAGAGGTTAGTTTTTTGTAGTGCAAAAAGATCTATGTAGTTTTTGCATCCAACAGCAGTTCTGAAGGGAAGCTTTGCAATGTGGTTGCAGGAAGCAGTAGGAGAGGGATTGCTCCACAAACAGGACTGGGGTCCCTCTGGGGAACCCCGATGGACTCAACAGGGCCTGGGCTGAGCAGAACACCGGGGTCCCAGGCTGAGGCTGCCCTGGGCTCCTTGGCTTCCAAGTGATGCTGCCCTGACAGGCTATTTGGGCTCATGAAGTCCTCCTGACACATGGACCCACAGATTGTTTCCAAAATAAAGAAAATGTCTCAAAAAATGAATACATTTATTAACCACTAGATTAAGCCACCATCTCATTCCACTAGTGAAAGCATTAAGGTATATAAGGTAATATTACCCTGAAGAAATAAGTTCAAGTTCTAATATTTGTTTTTGTATATTCTAATACATTTGATAGGCAAAAACTAAACTGAAACTTTTGATTATATTGGTTCCTTGAACTGTTTACAAGTGGGTAGTTTTATTTGCTAAATACATTACCCTCTTTCATTGCAGCAATTCTTTAAAATTTCTTTGGCCTTCTTGTCTAACAACTTCTATAAAAAGCAATGCCATTGCAGTTTTATTCCTACAAAATACAGTATTTGATCAGCTTGCAAAATACTGACTGCAATATTTCAGAATGCATCAACCTTTCCAAAATGATTTTTTCCAGGCTGAAAATGCAAATTCTGATGACACACAATTAGAAGGAAACTTTATGCCTCACATTTATAGCTAGCTACAGTAGGGTGTATCCATTTTAAGGATTAAAATCCCATGCAAACACATTAAATTAAAATGTAAAGCGGATTTGTGGCAGTGCTTATGATGGCAATTATTTCTTCCACTTATTTGCTAAAATCCAGACAACAAATACACCAGTCCACTTAATCTAATGCTCAATTAGCAAGGCAATACAAGCCTTGCCAGTGTCTCTGTAGGCAGACATGAAAAAAGGCAAGAAGGACATTCTGAGCTTCATACTTAGGCCTTGTCATTGAATTGGTGTTGTACAGGTTTTGGCACTTTGCTGAAATAGGGCAAATTCATACAATCATGGACCATGAAATATGTGATTAGCTATCAGTCTCTTCAAGGGGAAGAAGTAATTTCTATATGAAATGACTGTTGTAAATGTAATGTTTCCAAATAGTTGAAAGACAAAATAAAGTAATTTTATATTAGACTTAATATTTTAAATGAGTCTTGCAGATGTTTGCTTTGCTGGTTTTTTAGTCTTTATATCAGATATTGACCAGAGATGAGAAGGTATTTATATTGCTGCCACAGATAACCAAATGAAAAGTGTACCTTTACTGTAGAAAGTTGTAAAACCATCATGAGAAAAATCTAAATTTTCTAGGGGCAATTTTTTTTACCTTAAATTTGATCCACGACTGTCCCTATTTCTTTGACATTGTTTGCACTTCATTATAGATTCTCTTTCTTCCTGCAGGCATCAAAATTTGATTAATTTTGAATTTTTACACAAACAGGTGTTTATATTTGTCAGTGTTCTTATCATGAATAAATATGGAAATTTTTCCTTTTATGGAATAAAATATTATTGAGAGCTGGCAAAGATATTTTTGCAATTTTCCAGTCAGTAGTTTGTTGTGCTTTTACATGTGGAATCCTCTTCCCTTGTGTTATAGTGGCATATATGAAATACCCTTTCAGCAACATATTTTCACGCAGGCTTTTAAAAACTTTGCTGGTTTTGTCTGCTTGTTTGTTTGTTTGTTTGTTTGTTGATGAGTCAAGGAATTCTTCTCATCTTCAAGTTGAAACATCTTGGTTCTTCTTGGATGCCTGCAAGATTTGGCTACATCTTCTGCTTCCCATTATTCATTCTTATGTCTGCCTTAATGCTTCTTATTGCTTCTCTTCCGGTTCTGAGATTAGAAGGATAAAGAGAAAACTGATGCAAAAGACTTCTGTTTAAGAGTGATACCTGCATAATTCATGAGGAAATACTTCCTGCAATAAAATGCAGTGATCAGACCTCTGATCTTCAGAAGATCCCCACTGTTCTCAGGGAGATTCTGCACAAGAATCTGAACTGCAGATTGGAAGAGTTTATTATCTTTACTCATCACATTCAAATAGATTGTCTAAATTCAGATAAATATCTGAAGTTTTTTCTGCTAATCTGAACTAAATAAGTGGGATTTGACCACCACCATTATTGCTAATTACCTTTTTTAATTATCACATTAAAAAGGGTGTGAGGGAGCTCCTTTGCCAAACAACTTATTGTTTCCTCAGGTTGCTGTGACCCTGTGCATCATATCTGTGTGACAAAAAGATTATGTTTGGTAGAGCTTTATTGCGATTTTTGAAATATTTTTTTTCCAGTTGGAAGAACTAATTCCTGAAATTAAAACAACTTTTTAATAGTATAATTTATAAATTCTTGGTGTATATATTGTTAAATAAATTTGTTTTGTGAAAAGAGCAATCAAGTTATGATGCAAAAATTCTCCTTTAGCTATCATACAGAGTATCACTGGTAATTATTTTCCATACAGTACAAAGGAGACAAGTTCTTTTCCCTGTTTCCAGATGGCAAAGATGGAAGGTAATTGAAATTATATGCAAGCTACAGCATACATAAAAAATATAGTAAACAAGCCATGTTTTATGACAGCATCATTAGAGTGATTTAAAGGTAAAGCAGTCTTTGAGAAACTAATTATTGGTAATTGTCAAGTATTTGTACTGACTAACTACCTTCAAAACATGTTGTAAAGACTTAGAAATAGATTATATTATCTATAACCTCCAGAAAGATTAAATATATTGACACATAAAAATAAAAAAGACAAAAGTTAATTATCTACAGCTTTGTGTTATCAGACACAGAAATTGATTTGCAGGTTCATATTTTGCTGGAATTTGGGAGGTGTTAGGAGGTTTGATCTGACATATTCTGACCAGGAAACAAGATTTCTGAATATCATGGTGTTTAGACTACTAGACAATGTGGTGTACACATTTATGCAAGACACCTGCTGTTGGTTTCTGAGTTACTTTTCAGCAAGATTTGTCTTCTGTTATTAAATGCAAAATTGCATTCCCTCCCCTCCATAATACTTCAATAACATGGATTCTGGTTTTAAAATTTAAAAAAAAAGTACTACTCAGCAGCACAGAACTCACAAGGTGCAATTAGACTAGCTCCATTAGCTTTTGTAGCAGCTGAGGATCTAGCCCAAACTATTTATTACCTTCATCAGGCTATAAATTACTTTGGACCCATATGTTTACATGGTTGACAAGTGGTTTGCATAGAAGTAAAAGTACTCTGCCTGCAGCTACCATTTCACCTCAAACATGGATTTGCAAAGTCACAGCTACTCTTAACAGGAATGTTTGCCCCAGGTCTTCAATGCTCATGCTGTTGTTTTGAATGTTAAATAAAGCACAGCAACAATTCAATGTATCTTTTACAGTGATCACCCATTTTCTGAGCTATTATAATATCTGTGTTAAGGAAGCTCCCATCTGCCCAGAGCACATTGAAGATGTGAAGGATGTGGCTTTATTTAAGACTCACAAGACGAGAGATGCTGTAAAAATATCATCCTAGCTTTGTAAAAATGCTCTAATTGTTCTTATCCATAGAAAGGGAACCACCAGCAACAACTGTTTACTTTCTTACTTAACAGGCATAGGTCTTCTTGGACAGAGACAACTCCGGAGCATTTGGAGAGCTTCAGAAAACCTTTAGGAATGAAGGAGGCTGTTCCATGAGAGAATGAATTTCATTGAGATGCAAGAGAACCACAGGAGAAGAGAGAATTACCCACAATTTCTCAGATATTAGAGAAAAAAGAGCAGGAAGAAGAAAGGAGGTATAATTGCAGAGTGAGGCTTTCCTGTGCAAGTGCGCAAGCAGATGCACCAGCAGCTCAGGTGGAAAGCACATTCAATCAACACAACCTCTTGCCTTCTATTTCTTTCTCCTTCCTCCCTCACAGCATCTGCCTCCGGGATGACTAATCCCAAGTTACAGACTGCAGAGAGTGTGACTGACTAAAAACACTGCTCAGGCACTTGTACCTCCTTCTTAACTTTAACTTCTTAGCTTTGAAAACGAAAAGGCTGGACTTTTTGATACTGATCCTGATAACCAAACATGGTACCAAAATATTTCTTTCTCTAGGATGACTGGATATCCACCTAAAGACTGGTTAATGAATCAAAGAAATGAGTCAGGAAAGCAAGACCATAAACCCTTCTCTGAGGCCAAGTAGCCATGATGTGAGGTATGTACATAGAGCCTGTCTCCCCATGCTCCATTCATTTTTCCTGTGGTGATAGATCATGAATAACTTTTAATTACTCTTTTTTCAGTTCAAAGGTCATGACATGATGTAAAAATGCCAACATACGTCATATCCACTGGTGTGAAATGTGTGATGCTTTCTGTAAATTCTCATTTAACTGAACAAGTACAGCAGACCACATGTCAGGAAACTCATATACTCTTGTAACATAGTCACCTTAACTCTGGCAACCAGGCCACTATTTAGGCTCAAAAAGTGTTGGCTAACAAGGCCCTAAATTTTACAGTACACTTCAATAAGCTCTCATCTCCTGCAACAAACTTCTCAAAGATGCAGGCTCACAAATCACAACACACCTCCAGAAGCTCCCCAGTCCCAGCACAAACTTCCGTGTGGAGTACAGGGTAGAATATGATAGCAGTGCTTTGCCCAGTCAGAGCAAGAGAGGAGAAAAATAAAGGCTGAAAAGAGTGAAAGGGGACAAAGAAGATCATCAGTTCTTAGGTCCTGTGTTGGTGCTACCACGTGGGTGGTCTGGAGGTGGGGCAGTAAAACAAAAAAAATGAAAGAGAAAGAGAGGAAAAAGGAGGGGGGTTGTACACTGATGCACTGCCTTTTATGATTAACTTGGTGCACGTCTCTTAGGCAAACTAGATTTTGTATGATGGTGGTGGACAGTACTGCTCCACCTCTGCAGAAGTTTCTCTTCTATTTGTAATTTTCCTGTTGCATCAGTAAGAGTCTTTGAGATAAAATATGCTTATGCCTGGGCCTCTACAACACAGAAAAGGCATGTAATAGGAATCTACAAAACTATGAAATAGCATAGACAGGGATTTCTTTGTCCTCTTCTCTGACAGTACGGAAATAGGGATCATTAAATTATATGAGAAGTACCCAGATTCTGAACAAACAGAAATAAAGAGTTAAACCTTTGTCATTTATTGACAACATTATTTTCTGAGGAGTCAAATGTTCACATTGGCTCACGAGGACACTGGACATTGATCTGTAAAAGGGTTACCAAATATGCACATTCAGCATAGACAGTTCTCTGTACTGAATAAAGATGAACACTGGAAGTGTGTTTTCCTGTGGAAAGACAATTAAATGTACATGTCTCCTTTTAAAAATTCCTTTATTCTCCTGATTACATCTGTGTCCTTATTAATTTTTCCCCTGACACAGGCATCAGCCCATTCCTGGGAGCAGTAGAAAAAGGAGGAATATCCAAATGATTATGGCAGATGATGAGTTAAAAAAAAAAAAAAAAAGACCTGGAATGGGAGATGGGAGAGAAAGGTTAAATAGTGATAGATATGGAAAGACTGAAGGACATGAAGCAGAAGATCACCACAGCTCACCCTCTTCTCTGAAGTTTCAAGGAGTTAGAGGCTCCCCCTGGAATTGCTTCACCTGGACTTAATCACAAGATGAGGGAAGGGAAGGATTCTAATGGTCTCTAGAATCTCAACATTTCCTAGCTCCCTTCTTTTGTTGGAATGGATGAGCTTTAACCAGGAAATTGTTAAAGAGAATCTCCCACAAGTCCTCAGACTCAGCAGGTATAAATAAAAAAATTCAGAGGAGAAGTGTAAATTTTACTGTAATTTTACAAATATTTAGGCACTTCTATCCTGCAACCCACTAATAGACTTCATAAACCATGAAGACAGGGAAGGCAGGTTAGCAAATTTTTCTGAATAAAAGTAGAGATTTCATCATCAATATCTACATTGTTTGTGGTGAGAAATCAGTCTTTCTGCAAAACAAAAACAAAAACAAACTAAATTAGTTCTCCTATAAAAATACCTTTTCCATTTACTCTTCCAGTGTGCATTAGGAAGTGTTTTCTTCTTGCAANTAAAACAGAAAACCTAAAGCTACTTTGTAGCAGCTGCAGCAGATTAGGAAAGTAAAATAAATACTTATGAAAGTCATTATTAACCACACTATAATGCACTGTTTAGTGTCAGTTCCTCTCTTTTTATTCTCTTGGTGCAAGTGCAGCTGCAGCTGGGAAAGAAAATGTAAATGTAACTGCTGCTGCTGCAAAAATTGCAGCCAAAAACTATTGATTAGTGCAGCAATTGCAAAGTTGCAGCTGTCCAGATATATATATCTATCTGTGCTCAAATCCAAGCTCTACAGCAACGACAGATGGTTTTCCTGTCATTAGGGCTGCTATATTTCAGACTATGATTTTTCAGAAGGAAATAGTTTGCTTTGGCTGAGCAGCTATATGCCAAGAATTCCTGGACAAATAATAGAAGTGCTCAAAATCCTGAACAATAAAAGTTCCATCTGGAACAAAGTGTTATGGAAAACCTAGACACAAGGCAGCCTTATCTCAGATGGTGGCTTAAGAATATTAGAAAGACTCATTCTGGCTACCCAGTAACAGATGTATCCTGGGCTGAAAGAGAGGAATGATAAGGGTTTTAGAATTTGTCCCCAGATGCGCTACATAATTGGTCTAGTTGGTTTTCAATAAATATAATATCATTAATTTAATTGAGCACAAACACTGGAAACAACATAAAATAGTTTGAGATATTATTCACAGTATTTAATGCTTAATATGGATGAAGTATCACTGTGGGGAGTAATAACTTATTAGGTAGGATTTGTCCCATATGATGCTACCCATCTAAAAATTACCTATCTAGTCACAGCTGGTCCGTTTCTAATCAATATTAAAGGCAAAGTAAATTCCCTTAAGATAGAGATCCACTCTATACTGAAACAGGAGAGAAAAATTTCTCCACTCTTTCTAAAGGAGTGGATTATACTCGGCAGTTCATTCAATGAAGTAATTGTAGTTGTTCTTACTTAAAAGCATCTAGACAGATTTTTCTGGTTTTGACTGCTATGCTGTTCAGCTCAATGGTCAAAGTATATAGACGTGTGCCAAACTTGGCTTTCAATATCAGTTGGCTTTCTGGTAGCAAAGACAAGAATTACCACACTCATATCATATGTTAACCCTGATTACCCTTTCAGTAATATCTAGATCTCAAGACCAGAATGGTAAAAGGAAAACATTTTTGCAAAGGGAATAGCAATTAACTGTGAATGGACAAATATTCTCCATTACTGAGGTGAAGTTGCAGCTTCTTATAAGACTATCTTAGTGAAATAGGAGGTGGCTGTACTTACATCATCTGTTGGACTAAGAAAGGGTTTGAACTATCTCACACATAATGCAATAGGCAAAGAATCCAATTTTTTCAAATTATCTATTTGCTTTTATGCATCTAAATGTGAGGCTAATTTCAATGGTTATGATATTTTTCAGATAAGGTTTCTCCCTTTAGCAGTTTGCTTATCTTACCCATAATGATTTTATTTAGCCCTTCCCTTCCCTTCCCTTCCCTTCCCTTCCCTTNACCCACTAATAGACTTCATAAACCATGAAGACAGGGAAGGCAGGTTAGCAAATTTTTCTGAATAAAAGTAGAGATTTCATCATCAATATCTACATTGTTTGTGGTGAGAAATCAGTCTTTCTGCAAAACAAAAACAAAAACAAACTAAATTAGTTCTCCTATAAAAATACCTTTTCCATTTACTCTTCCAGTGTGCATTAGGAAGTGTTTTCTTCTTGCAAGACAGCTTCCAGTTCAAGTCTTGCACTGAAAAATGACAGAAATGTAGATCCCTGTGGTTTTGTCAATGCAATTAGTTAACTCCACTCTTATGTGCCAAAACACAATGAGATTTTTGAATTTTAGAGTTTTGCAGTTTGCAGCAACAGATTATTTTTAGTAAGTTTATTCATTTTTTCACTGTACCAACAACAGCTGATCTGCCCCTGCCAAATTGGGCAGCAACTACCAGTGTGGCAATGGTCACATTCCAGTGAAAGGACAAAGAATTCTCACAGCAGTGAGCTGGCTCTGTAAGTCAGAGGAGCTTTGCACAGTGGTGCAGTTTGCACTTCCTGTTGTCATCTCAAAGTCAATAGCTGTTGATCAGCTTCACATGTTAAATGTGAAGGAAAGAGATCCTAAAGAAAATCCCTTCTGAATCAGCTCCTCTGCTTGTGCTGTTTCCTTGCTATTCCTCTCTTTTTATTCTCTTGG
>WBNQ01045617.1:0-11206 GCA_013401375.1 Spizella passerina
TAAAATCCCTTGTTTAACATGCTAGGTTCTCTAATTCTTCAACAATCCATGGGGCTAATGCAAAAGCTTGTTTTAAAATGACTGAGCATTTAGAATCTTCTTCAGAATCTTCTTTAGAATCTTCTTCACTTTTTCAAACTATGTTTTTAAGGTATTTTCATCTTCTCTGCAGCAATTTTACTGAAGAGAGGCTTAGCTGATTAATCTAATAATGCCTGTTCCCACATGCCTTCAGCAGACCCCTTAAGTTTTTTTTCCTATTTTTGTAATAGTTTGTAAAGAACTCCTGGTGCACCTTCCCATCCACTCCTACATCAACTGAAATGTGATATTGATCAAACCTTATGTGGAAGAAAACCAAGACCATGCAAATGCAGGAGTTACAGCCACAACCTATGTTCCAGTGCTCTGAATAGCCCAGATTTAATTAAGAACTCTCAATTAGATATGTTTAACAAATATCCATAACAACTTTCACATTACATTCAACTATACCTATACAAAGAAACACAAACAAATAAGCTTTATTTATTAAATATATGGAACTATTCCTAGTAATTTTCAGGAGCATTGATTATTGATTCCATAGATACAGTATTTGTGGCTGTGATAACAATCCTTTAAGCTTGATCTTTAAGAGGAACAATTTAGTTTAAAATAAATTCTATGTATAAATTCAGTGATAGCCAGACTATTTAGTCCAGTAGGCAGTGTGATACACTAATATCAAACATGAAGCAACAGGTTGCTATTTCCTTTTTAGTATGAAGTACTTCTATTCCTTTTTAGTATGAAGTACTTCTAATTTCATCTCTGATCTTGAGTGATGACTTTGATTCAAAATAATGACTGTATTTTCTCAGAATGACAGAACATGATTTGTTTGTACACTGTGTAGTTTGAAGGACACGTGAAAAGCATTTTTTCAGTTATTCAAATAAAATACCATTTTCTTAGATTTATTTCTTCATTTTTCCTGCCTAACTTTAGAACAACTGTCAGGCATTTGTTCATTTGANTAAATCCCTTGTGATAGAAAGGGAGAAGAGGTAAAACAATCTCACATTTCACAACTGCCTGAGAGCACCATCTATACTTAAAGGCTCCACAAATACAAATAAACACAGGTTGATATCATCCTTAAGTAATCATGAGAGTACATTCATACATTACCACACAACAGAATGAAGTGAATGTATATTGGTCAGGAAAACCTGAGAAATTTCACTCAGCTGCATTATCTCACAGGTCACCTAAACGATTTCTCTAAGTATCTGGCCAGGAAAGGGTAATTTTGTATTGATCCAGAACAGTGGAACTGGAATGCAAATTACAAGCATATATGGGCTCTCTCCCCAGTTAAGTTTCAAGATAACAACTTCAGGATTTAAAAACAGGAATGCTGAAGGATATGAGAATACATTTTCCAAGTCATTTTTTGAATGTGTGAGAGCTGAAAATATTTTTAATTTGTTGTGTAATGTGCAGCAAAGTGACTAATGGCATATAGAACACACATTGGTCATACACCTGCATGCATAACTTGCTGCATGCTCAAAAACTGTGTGGAAAAGATGGGAAAGAGAGCATGAATAACACATTGGGATGAATTCAGGTATGGATAGGGTCAGCTTTAGCATGGGGAAGGAGAATTCCAGCCATCTATCATAAGGGAAATAAATACCTCAATATCGGCACTTTATTTTCAAATTAATTTGTATTTGGTATATGTATTTTAATATTTCTGCTTATGAAACTATAAAAGTCAAGTACAAGCATTTTGAAGTAATTTCTGAAACAAAAAAGTATCTTGTTCACAGTTTTAGACATAGCTTAAATATTACTGCCCATTTTTGTATGATGTATTTCATTCCATATTTTCCTCATTGTTAGTGAGTATCTAAAGTTACTAAGAGAACAAGGAATGATTTTTTGCTATACAGCATATGTAAATTACCACCAATTCTTTTAGTTCTATGGTAATTTATAACAGTATGATCTACAATATTTATTTCTGTTTTAAAAACACAAGTATTATTTTGGGGACTATTTGATAGAGCAAATTATAGTAGTTGGTAAAAAAGAAAAAAAAGTCCCTTCCTGTGCAGGGCACCAAAATTTCACTTCATACTTAGGGGGACTCGCAGAGAACTTAGCAATTGATTTTGCACTATTCAGCATGAAGTGTCTTGCTCTGCCCTTCCCAAAAGGTGTTGACAAGCATGAAGTAGAGAATGAATTTTAAGAGTAAGGAGGACTTCTTTCCATTTGCTCTTGGCAAGTTCTTCAAAGTCATTTGTGAAGCTTCACACAGGTCTGGTTTCCATTATTATTCCATAATGAAGGCTGGTAGTTTTTAAATACTGCTTCTGGACAAAAAATGACTCATAATTATTTCATGTGTTCTGTGAGCAGTAAGAGCCAGTTTATACTCACTAATGCAGACACAGGGAATCTGATGCTCAAACAATTCAGTAACATATACACCTTGGCAAATCAGGTGAGTGTCAAATCATCACATATAAAACAGTTGCCCACTAGGGGGCTGGGAAAAGTGCTAATCTTTGTACTTAAATAAGTATTACTGAAGAATACTACTTGTGAGACATTGGAAAGTATAATAGTTCATGGAGTTGGGGTTCATATTGGTAGGTAAAACAGCATCTAGCTCATTGTATGAAATAGAACTACAATGCATATATTTATACATCAGATTTTTCATACAGCAATATTCTGAAGAGTGACAGGTGCACGTTATGGCACCCAACATGACAGATGGCTTTTTAAGGAAAATGGGAGGTGGCAGTAAAAGATGGACTAGATAGGAAAATAAAAGCATTACCTGGAACCTCTTTTCAGCAGCAGATGGGAAAGAGAAAAGGATTACTTATACAAGTTTGGCTAAAAGTTAGGTGCCAGTGAATTATTTGTATAGATAATTATTGCTGACTTCCTGGTTTGTATACTCCTTTTTACAAGGGGATGAGTCACTTCATAGACTAGATAAATCTATTATTTGTATATAAAACTCCCATTCACTTAAATGGGAATTATGAATATGTGTTGGCATGAGAACATAATTCTTTGGGATAACTCTGCTGTAAATAGAGAAAAAAAGCAGAAGCAGAATTAAAAACCCCTCTGAACTATACCAACACCTGAATAACTCAAAGAAAGGCTGTGCAGGTTTAACTTCCTGAAATAAGCTGATGGATGGAACAGTCAGCTCACTATTAAAGACAGATGTCCAAGTTTAGTCACAAAAATACACTAATTTATACTAAAATAAAATTATCTCAGCTAACCAGAATGCGTGGGGTTCTGAGCACTACTGATATGTACTATTTTTTCATGACTACTTAATTCAGTTTACGTTAATTGAAGACACTTTGCACTGGATAGGTTTCCTCAGTCATGTATGATGGAATAGTCCTATTATTTGGCCAGCCAAAAACCCTCATTAATAATTAAAGCATATGGGCATGTACAGATTATTTCCTAATATTTGTAGTATGCATGGGTACCTTACAAGAGTTTGATTAGCTGGTGCACTTCCACTGGTTTGAGAAGCTCTTTTTTTAAGAGCCACTAAACAACTTCACTAGGTGAACACTAGGTTAGTTTTTCTCACTTATAAGTTAAGCAAAATAATTTAGGAAATTATTTAGGAAAAAAAATCCTGAAAGTTAAGAACACAATGTTAACAACTCACCAATTTACAGATTGATTTTTTTTTTCCCATACTGAAACGATGGATTTTACTGGATGTCTTCTAATTAGTTTTAACTTTATTTTTCAGTGCAAGATTGATGCACTATTTATTCATATAGGAAACAGCTAAACCTTTCCCACAATAAAATCCAAATGTAGCTTGAACAGCCTTTGCAGTCAATAGCATGCAATTCTTCAAATTAAAATACCTCCTGATATTTTTCACAGTAAAACAGTGAAAAATTTTAACTGAAATTTCTGGTTATTTAATTTTGAGATCTCTTGGTACAGCCATTTGTCTGTAAGGTACATTAAACACAGCCCTGCCCCTTTCACAGCCACAAATAGCCAGCTTCAGGCAGTATAAAAACAGAGTAAGAATGGAGCATTATTCTCCAGAGGCATCTCCCAACCTTCAGTGCTGTGCAATTCAGGGAGCAGCAGAGTCAGAAGCATTTTCAAAATCAACCATGATAGACTTTTTTCTGAGTAATTTACCTAGCACAAAAACATACTAGGAAAGAACTCTTAGCAAAGGATAGAAACAGTTCTCAAATGTGTTTTGTGCTGCTGAGTAGCCATACTGTTATTACACAACCAAATTAGACACACAGTACACATCTTTTCACATAAAAATATTACCTATAAACATTATTATTCAGAAATGATAAATAATTCAAATTACCAACCTAAGTGCTGCCTCACAGCAGTGCCATTTTGTGTTTCCAGCAGAACTTAAAATAAGTACTGCAATTTCAATGATATAGCTGGTAATTTCACTGCTAGAGAATACTATATCATTAGCAGAGCTGGCAGTTAATACTGCAAGCAAACCTTAGACTAATTGAAAGAAATCTGGAGTTCCAGTCACAGAGGCAGCTCAGTCTGCAGGTCTGAAGGGTGGTCTAACAGCCTAAGAACTTGTTGTGCTGCCATAATTTAACAGCATGTTTTTGCATGTGCACATGTTGTAAAACAGAGCAGGTACAGAAGTTGACCTGCCATAATTGACCTGCCAGAAGTTGTGCTGCCATAATTTAACAGCATGTTTTTGCATGTGCACTCTGTTGTAAAACAGAGCAGGCACCTACACCAGAGCCTGCTGCATGAGCAGGATGGGGACCCAGCAGCTCAGACCCTCAAGCAGCACAGGTACACTGGCAAAATGCTGCAGCCAAGGCAGGAGTGCTCCCTGCACCTCTGAAGCTCCATCAGCTCCAGCAGGATGCTGCTCACAGAGTGCAATGTGCTCACTGCTCTGCTCCAGGCTGAACCTGAACATCCACAAACCTCTGGGCAAGATCTCTGGCTCAGACAGGGAAGTCAAGCTGTTCCTTAGCCCCCCACAAAGTATTGAGGAAAGGAGGATGAGCTTTGATCACCTCCTCCTAGAACACTCTACTCTTCACTCACATCAACTCAGAGTGAGAGCTGCACTTACGTTTTGTCCCTTAACCCTTTTCTACTTATTGACATGCTACTATTTAATAGTAAAGAGGTAAATCCCTCACTTCTGTTGCAAATTTTAACTACTTTTCCAAGCAGTTGAAGTTATTAAAATCCATTTAATCCTGGACTTCAAGTACATGAACTTACCTTACTACCCCCTGCCTTCATAGGAAGCAAAAATAGAGAGTAGCAGAAATAAAATAAAAATTAGTGTCTGTGACAGATTTCTGAAACATTTACCAATCTTATACAATATTAACATCAGAACAGAAATCAAAATACATACGGTAGCCACAGTCTGGTTTTATTGTTCACCAAAAAAAAGGCTTTGAAGTTTTAAGGCCCCAAACTTTTCAACAATGCAGGTAATGGAATTCTTTTATGATTTTTTTTGCATTCTGAATCACAATTTAATTACCTTACTACAGAATTAATTCTTTTAGTAATTTATCTGAAACTGAAAAACACAATTCACTCAGCTTCTAGAAACAGCTTTTGAAAGAAACACAAGAGGCTTACAATTTCATTAAAAGAAAAAAAAATCTTTAATCAAAGCTTTCATGCCATGCACATTATTTCTTTTTGACTTCCACATAAAGTACAGCTAATTAAAAAAGAGAGACCATTTCTCATAAATGCAAGACAGGGAACCACAGCTTTATACTGTGGTTATCCCTGGTTTATGCCTGGTTATCCCTGGTTTATCCCTCCTACAGTAACACAACTTAAAAACAAAAGATGATATGAAACTCCCACCAAAGTCACACTGCATTTCTCAACAGGGGTATCACAGACCTGCCCAGCTTCACTGTGGAAAGAGGCTTGAGCATTGCCACAGAACTCCTCACATTCCTGCAAAACTTTCCACTTCCCCATTTCCCCTGATCCTCACACCCCCTTATACCCTGCTGTTTTCCTCACTTCCCCATCTTCAGTATTAGCATTCCCCAAACGCTGTATTAGGAATTCCTCCTTCCTTTTCCCTCACATATACTGTCCACATCAATTTGGTGGACGACAAACAACTTTCAGGCTCCCACGCTCAGCTGCAGATTCTACAACAGATAACATTCTAGAGGTTATAAATTGTTTCTGTCTTTTTGCATGTACTTTATTTTCTGGGTTTATTGTAGTCTGCTCCCCACTCTATTCTCTTCCAAAGCATACAACAGTGAACCAAGATCTAAAACTAATACTGTAAAGCAACCAACTCCATTTTCCAAGATCCATTAACAAAAACTGCAGAACCACTGTGGACAGAACTTTTCAAAGAAAGGTAGACGTTAAGTGAAAACTGAAGCAATGCAAGAAGCAATTAGAATTTAATTCAGAGCAGTTTCTTGGCAGAACCAAAAACATTAGAGCTATCCTTCACTAAAACAATTGTACAGGTTCATGCCTATAATGCCATCACTAACTACCATTCAGTATTTCAGTTTCAAAAAAAAAATATTATTAAACACCAGTAAATAAATCAATCATCTCAAGGAACTCCCCAAACATAAAAATATGCATACATAGTTTTTAGTCTTTTGTGCTGTATGAAAATAGGTACAGCCTAGTCCTTTGGGTCACCTTTCCTTTTTTCTTCAAAGAAGTATTGAGATTCTTTTTATACATATCCTTTTAAGATGAGAATCATATATTCCAATATAATTTTGTTCTACTATTGTATTTTCACATTGATTTCTTGGTTAGAATTGTAATTTAGAATTACCTTTCATCTAAGGTTGGCTCCTTTTGTTGCAGATGAGGCTTAATTCCAAACATTGGTCTAATGTTTGTTGATAAGGCTTTGATGGTGTAATTAATTTCATTTTCCCTTGTCACATCACTGTCATAACCTAACAAAACCAGAGGGAAGAGTATCAAACCAAAATAAGGTACAAGAACAACCATTTAATCTTAATTTGTGCAGATTTCAACAATGTACTAGATTACAAAAACAATTATAGCATCGATTATTAATAACATAAATACACAACAGAAAGAAAGTATCTGGGAATCATGAACATTGTTAATAAAAGGCATTCAAAGAAAAAGAATTCCCTACAATATCTTTGTGGAAAAAAAATTATTAATTAGTCAAGGGACCTGTAAAAGCTACCCCGTTTCTGCTTGGTTGGCCTTAACTACAGTCACTAACAAAGAACCTCACTACCTGACACCTGCTCTTAAGACCTGTAAGATTCAGTGCCTGGTTGTTCTCAATTTCAGGATCCACCCATTACCATGGAATCTATAGATCTGCACAAGGTTCCTACATAATGCTTAGGGCCAGCAAGGCACATGAGGATGATGTTTACTATAGCAAAATAAACATGTTGGAAAAGTTAAGTTGTGACAGGGCTGTTAATTACTTTCCATTATTTTGTTTTTTCAAAGATCAAAACTACCAATGTGATGGTGAATACTTCTTAACTCTAACTGAATTAATAGGAATTGACCTTGAGAAACTTTTGTGGATAAAGATGTCAATATCTTTTCTTGTAAATCTTCACACATCTCACTCTCTTTTAGAGTACTTTTGAACCCACAGCTTAAGAGGGTTCTGTGTAAAGCAGCAGAGCCTTGGGGAGATCATAGGGCTAAGATGTTCTAACAGGTCTCAAGCAGAGGCTGAACAGAAAGTCTGAAGATGGCAATTTTTGACTAAGAAAGTTAAAAGCTGACAAGTCCTCCTATAGGCAATTAAATTACTCTGTGTATTCTTCAGTACTTTTGAGAAGAAATACAGTGATTAAAAATTCTTTTCCAATGAATGTTTAATATGTCTTTAATATTTAATGTATTTCTTTGGTCATTTATCTCGTTTTAGTGACAGTCGAAGTTAATTTATTACACAGAACTATTTAATGAGTAGCAGTGATAGTTTAAAAATTCTTGAACACTGAGGAATTGACAAGGAGGAAAAGCACACTTGGGAGAAAACAAGTCTGGAGGCCATAAATTCTTGGAATTGTAACATGAAAAAGAAAACATAAGTATGAAAAAACCAGCAGAAGTTAATGCTACAAAATAGAATTAACACTTTATAACTACTGATATTGTGACCTTGAAATAGCTACATAAACATCAGTCTACTTCAGTGTCCTATGTCTCCATGTTATGGAAGCAGATGCTACAACATCAAGATAACTGTGGTCTCACATTATACAGATTTCAATATCATTTCTTAAGAATTGGTGACCAAATTCCAACTGTAATGATTCTATTTTAAACATAGATTTTGGGTAGCTATGTATAATTGATGCTTAATATTCTTCATTTATAAGATATCAAGAGTTTCTTTATGTACTTTGATTCAAAGCAGTAACTCAAACACTTCATTATAATTTTCTTCACAGCAGTTTATCAGTTTTTTCCCCAAAACCAAATTTTATTTAACATTTTTGAAGAGTATTTGCTACTTAAGATAGAAGCAATCCATAAATTATTTCTAAATTTTCAGTTTTCCATTAATAAAGTCTTCTTGAAAGAGCACAATCCAGCTAGCTGTGTAAATTATTACTGACCTCCATCTTCTTCAGAATCCAGATCAGACTCCTCACTGTCACACTGCCTGCTGTCCCGATGTCCTTCCATCTCATAAGTCCACAGCATCAGGGAGGTGTCAGCTCCCCCAACGGTGACCAACAAACTGTCATCGTAGGTCCAGCGCACGTTTGTCACATGGGTGCTGTGAGCAACATACCGCTTAAATTTCCCAAACTTTCCCTGGAAAGGGGAAAAAGAAGGCAAGGAGCAAATTTACCCAGTCTGCTGGACAAAACTGAAATAAGTTGCCAGCACAACGACATCATCTTAACTTCTTTACAGTTCCTGCTTCAGCTGTTTTGTAGCTCATATGATTTTAACACATGATTTGCCAAGTGCCCCTCCTATAGCAACTACATGAAATGCTAACTTTATCTTCATATCAAGCATAAAAGAGTTAGTCTATAAACATATTCCAGCAATAAACACTGGATCGCTTTTTCTAAGAGAGACAATAATCTAACTGAGTTGGAATAAAATTCACATACAATATTTTGAGTCAGTACTTGTGCACTGTTGCTATCCTTAGCATAGCAACATTTCAAAATTGAAGACACGTTTTCCACCAAATATACAGGAAAACAGGAGGGTCTTGAAGAGCAGTAAAAACACAATGTACTTCTGGAATGGCTTTTCTATGATGTGTGATTAAATACTATTAAAGTTCTTCATCTTAGAAAAAAAATTACTAATATTGGAAAGAATTAAGGTCCTTAAAATTAAGAATACAATGTAGGTGAAAAATACATATTCATCGTCTTCCAAAGCATTCTCATTCTTCAAGTTGTTCCTATTTATTTGTCATAGTCAGCAGCAGGACACTGCATGAGATGGCTCTACAGTCTGACCTGGAATGATCATTCTTACTCACTGGAAGTTTAACGCACTGCAAACTGCAATGTAATACTAAATTCTTTCTTTGATCAAAATGAGAAAAATATTAAAGCATTATTTTCTTCTGAGTGATGAATCTTCACAGTTTTGAAAAGGCAGATTTATTAATAAATACTTTCCATAAACAGCTGAAAATTACTTACTTTAGCAGGGTATCGAAACAGTTTCACAAATCCAAAATCATCTCCTGTGGCTAATACTTTACTGTCACTAGTGAGGCATGAAGCAGTTACATCTGTGACTTCACCAATTATTGGCCAGATCCCTTCACAGCAAGAGCCCAAAACACTTGTCCATGATGCCCAGCCAATCTTTTCTACCTACAAAAACGACACATTGGAGACAAAGAATACTTCTTGGGCATTTTTCTTCCATATCCAATTTCAAGAAAAATTCCTTGCATTGAAAGATACATCACATCTAAAACACAGTATTTTAATATATTAATGACTTAATTTTTTGCCATTCAGAATTTCGTCTGAGACCTGTAATTTTACCTCTATGAACTTTCAATTCCAAAACTTAAAGAAGTATTTTGAAAATTTTTACCTTAGCTGCCCTTTGAGGCTAAAGAAAACAAATTATGTTTTCCAACACTGCCTTTCAATGCCATGGAAAATATAACTTGGAAATTATAAATTTTTGCTCTCTGCCCTATGACAACGCTCTGTATCTGAGAAAACAAAAGAAGTACAATATACTACTCTTGCCTATATGTATTATGTAAACTGTATTTCATTGTTCTATAAAGACAAACATGAGGTTTTCTATAGCAAGGTTAAGTAATCTGCAATAGGTTTTCAAAGGTGTTTAGGTACCAGAAAAGACACAAAGAAGAGTAGTGAGATTTTCATTACTAAATCAGCCAAATGACTGTTTCTTAATAGAAGAGAAAAATGTGAAATCCTCTACATATTATATTATTTTAAAAGTTTAAAATTACAGTTTTATACATCATTCCCTCTTACGGCTGCATCATAATTCTAATTTGCAAGCAAGTTAAGAAGGCAGTACAGTTCCTCACCTCCAAACTCGGGATAGTCTGTTTTTTCCCCCGAGGGGCTTCAAAAAACAGCTGCTCTTTAGCACCAGTATTGACTTGCAAAAGTTTCCCTATAAAACATGTGACATAGATATTGTATGTTAACATAGAAGATTCCATTTTACAGAATGAAAAAAGAAAGGTTAGTTTGAATTTTTTATTGCTAACAGCATTCCATCAATTATTTGTTTCTATTGAAAAAAAACTGCATAAATAAATAATGGATCTGGAAGTATTGTCTTCTAAGGAAATCTAAGTCCTTTGACCCCTTAAATTCACAACCCTTTCTCCTCTCTTTGAAAATTGTACTAATGCATCACTTTTCTCTCCTTATTATGGCTGTCCCATCAGATGGTAGACAAAATGCACTGGGTGTAATTCAAAGCTTGTTTATGATTACTGGCTGTTGATGCTCTTGGGATGGAGAAGCACAGATGCTGCCTGGCCAGCAGCTGATCCCAAGCAGGTGACTTCTTTACACCTTTATACTAGTTCATAGCTAAGGGAAATTCTCACCAATGCTTCTGTTCTCTTCCTTTTCAAAATCCTCAGAGGAAGGTGCTCTTTCAAAAT
>WBNQ01045618.1:0-19620 GCA_013401375.1 Spizella passerina
TACTGTCACTAGTGAGGCATGAAGCAGTTACATCTGTGACTTCACCAATTATTGGCCAGATCCCTTCACAGCAAGAGCCCAAAACACTTGTCCATGATGCCCAGCCAATCTTTTCTACCTACAAAAACGACACATTGGAGACAAAGAATACTTCTTGGGCATTTTTCTTCCATATCCAATTTCAAGAAAAATTCCTTTCATTGAAAGATACATCACATCTAAAAGACAGTATTTTAATATATTAATCACTTATTTTTTTGCCATTCAGAATTTCATCTGAGACCTGTAATTTTACCTCTATGAACTTTCAATTCCAAAACTTAAAGAAGTATTTTGAAAATTTTTACCTTAGCTGCCCTTTGAGGCTAAAGAAAACAAATTATGTTTTCCAACACTGCCTTTCAATGCCATGGAAAATATAACATGGAAATTATAAATTTTTGCTCTCTGCCCTATGACAATGCTCTGTATCTGAGAAAACAAAAGAAGTACAATATACTACTCTTGCCTATATGTATTATGTAAACTGTATTTCATTGTTCTATAAAGACAAACATGAGGTTTTCTATAGCAAGGTTAAGTAATCTGCAATAGGTTTTCAAAGGTGTTTAGGTACCAGAAAAGACACAAAGAAGAGTAGTGAGATTTTCATTACTAAATCAGCCAAATGACTGTTTCTTAATAGAAGAGAAAAATGTGAAATCCTCTACATATTATATTATTTTAAAAGTTTAAAATTACAGTTTTATACATCATTCCCTCTTACGGCTGCATCATAATTCTAATTTGCAAGCAAGTTAAGAAGGCAGTACAGTTCCTCACCTCCAAACTCGGGATAGTCTGTTTTTTCCCCCGAGGGGCTTCAAAAAACAGCTGCTCTTTAGCACCAGTATTGACTTGCAAAAGTTTCCCTATAAAACATGTGACATAGATATTGTATGTTAACATAGAAGATTCCATTTTACAGAATGAAAAAAGAAAGGTTAGTTTGAATTTTTTATTGCTAACAGCATTCCATCAATTATTTGTTTCTATTGAAAAAAAACTGCATAAATAAATAATGGATCTGGAATTATTGTCTTCTAAAGAAATCTAAGTCCTTTGACCCCTTAAATTCACAACCCTTTCTCCTCTCTTTGAAAATTGTACTAATGCATCACTTTTCTCTCCTTATTATGGCTGTCCCATCAGATGGTAGACAAAATGCACTGGGTGTAATTCAAAGCTTGTTTATGATTACTGGCTGTTGATGCTCTTGGGATGGAGAAGCACAGATGCTGCCTGGCCAGCTGCTGATCCCAAGCAGGTGACTTCTTTACACCTTTATACTAGTTCATAGCTAAGGGAAATTCTCACCAATGCTTCTGTTCTCTTCCTTTTCAAAATCCTCAGAGGAAGGTGCTCTTTCAAAATAAATCAGACTCTTTCAGAAGTTATTATATAGAGGAATAAGAACATGAACAAATAGATCGTACAATTGCACAGCCTTGCTTTTTAATGAAACAGGACTAAATTTAGTATTTTAATTAATCACATATTAATATCCTGGAACAGAGGAAATCCAGTATTCTGCTATGTGTGACAAGGATATGTACTCCTGAGCAACAACCACATTGTACAGTATTTTATTAAAGGAGTAGAAACATGGAATCATAGAATGTTTGGGGTTGGAAAGGACCTCAGAGAGCATCTAGTTCCACCCTCCTGCCACTAGACCAGGTTGCTCAGAGTCCCATCCAGCCTGGCCTCGACCACCTTCAGGGATGGGGCATCCACAGCCTCACTGAGCAGCCATTTCCAGTGTCTCACCACACTTACAGTAAAGAATTTCTTCCTTGTATCCAATCTAAACATACCCTCCTTCAGCTTAAGGCCCTTCTCCCTTGGAACTCCCTTCTATCACTAACTGCCCTGGTGAAGCCAAGTGATAAACAGGAAGGATTTTTTAAAAATCCAAACAAACCAACCTACAGAGACAAATCATTTTACCTCAAATGGTACAATTTCTAAATGTGTATGTGGCAGTAAAAACCATGGGTTTAATATTTATTCAGATGCTGTGAGAGCATACTCATAAGCTGAGAAATCAAATTTGCCAGTGATACCACAAATCCATACTATACATGTACTTAATTAGTCTATAATGTAATCAGTCTTCCAGTACCTTTTTACAATGAATGCTGCTTACCTCTTATGTCCCAGTCCATGTGTGTGATATAGCTGGAAGCTCCCTTGCAGATTCCTACTCTTTTACTGCTCATTACATTGTAAATATCTACAAAGTTGTCACAGGATGCCACAGCTAAGTACTTTCCAGCCCCTAAAATACATCAGTACAAACACAAAATAGTTTAAAAAAATTTTAGTGATCTTTGTATTAAACACAAGTAAATTCTGGAATTTAGCCCAATGCAATTTCAAATTCTTTGATAACAGCTTGCTAATCTACACATATTCTCTGGCAAACTGATTTTCATATCACAAAATCAGCATGAAACATAAAACTATGGTATCATTACATTTTCAAACAATAAAAACCATTTGCTGAAATTTTAAGCATTTATGGTATTCAGAGAATGATAAGGCTTAAGAAACCAGACAGTAATGTTGTAGGGGAATTGGTATCAGTAATTTGCATCAAATTTCTCCAATACATGACTATTTTAACTAAAGTAGGCTATGCAATTTGAGTTCCTAAAATATGAGCTACAATGATGGCGAAAAAAAAACCTAGCCTCACTGAGAGTGCTAAGGGGGGAAAAATAAGAAAAAAAAAAGTTGCAAGATGTTTCTGACACAATAGTTTCAAGTATTCTTATTAGATAAAAGTAACATCAGTGATGTGCGAAACTTATGCAGGTCATTAAGAGTAATCCTAGGGAGCTGCTGGATATTCACTATTTAAAACTGGCTGTTGTGTTCAGGAGGTCACTATAGGCAAACATATTCCAATAATCTCATCCTTAAACAAGGAACACAGAACTTCACACCATGGTCTTTTAAAATGTTGGTATTAGTTTTACTGACCTATTTTTAACATCTAAAAGTACTACAAATCTTCACTTCTTTTATCTCTTGAATGTGATAAGTCTCACTTGAACAACCTTGGTATTAAAATTTTCATTTAAGAAAGAAATCACTCACCAGGAGAAAATCTGATTTCTGAAATAACATCTTTCCTATGCTGAAAAGAGACCAAATCCTCCAGGGTATCTGCATTAACTATCAAAAAACTTCCATCATTGAGACCAACAGCTAATGCTTTTCCATCAGGAGAAAAGCAGCAACATCTGCCTCCTATGAGAAATAAAGAAATTGCATTCAGATACATTTACAGTGCATTATCCTTCTTTCAGACCCATCTTTCCATTAGTAAAGGAAAGCTAATATTATCCTAGAAAACTTCCAAGGAAGCTTTCCATATGCTGCCAAAATAATTTCCAAGCTGTGACAGCGCACAAACAGGTACACAGGCCCAGAATATTAGAATTTGCATATTAAATGATATCTGCTCTACATTAGTAATAAAGATTAATCACTATGGTCTGTATATTTCTAACTTGATCTCCTTCCTTGTATCTGGTGCTGCCTGTTTGCTCTGATAAGGAGAACACAGCTGGAAAAGACCCTCTGGATTCACAGAATTCAGTCATTTGCTATCACAAACAATAAGACAATAAGTCATAGAATCATTTCAATAAACATGTCACTGTTGTTTGAAAAACAGTTTCATTTCCAATTTAAATTTATGTATGGTCAACTTGTATAGATTTGTTTTCGTGCCAGAATTTTCTGTTAACTTACATATTTTCCCCTACTATTTGTTCCTCTGATTAACCTGTAGACATCAATCCTTTACTTAGATGGCTTCACCACAAGGCTTTGCATTCATTATCCTGTAGTTCCTTTCTCCATTTTCAACTTTTAGTTTAATTGTATTCAGCTGAACACAGATGAGAAATGCACACCAAAAATATCCTGATATTTTTCTTGTAATTTACATGAATATTGTTATGTCTTGGGGAAAATACCTCACTATCACATGTAATTGTCATTCAACAAGATGCTGAGCCTTCTGCTCTTTAAGTTACCCCTGACCTACACAGACATTTTTCAGTAAGTCACTGATCTGCCTTTTATCATTAACAGGTTGTATTTCAATTCCACTAGTCTGCAGAAGCATACATCTTTTTCTGTACAGTACACAGGAACTTTTTAAGATTGCCAAAACATCTCAAAATGTGTCTCATCAGCAAATACTCGTGAGAGACTTTTTTTTGCCAAAAGTACTCAAACATATTAAGAAATATCAGCTTTAAGACTTGAGCAGAGTTCGCCAACTAGAAACTTTCTTGTTTAATCCCTGCTTATGTGAGCTTGTAACTCTTCTACATTCACTTTGCCTGAATAAATAATCTTCAATTAAGCTTCCCATTATCTTTGAATCAAATTGCATTGCTGAATGCCAAACAGATAAAGCCCACTGTATTCTTTTATCTAGCAAAGCATACATAGAATTAGAAGCTTGTCAGGGCCAGTCTCATCTAATCCTGGAAAAATCACCTTATATGATGTCACTTAAAACAGATTTTCCATCTGTCAAAATAGAATTTATTTATATCCTAAACAACAAGTGAAAAATTTATGTTTTATCTTTTCTTGATATTCCAGATCCTTCAAACATTCACAAAGAAAATTACAAACATTTATTCTAAGATTTCTTCCAAAAAACTCTAGATTCAAAGTCTTAAAAACGCCTTGGAATATTATAAGCAACATAGCATTTTTGTAATTGACTCAATGTTATTGTTAATTCACTGACTTAAACAAGTTGCAATTGCAAATAATCTTCAGAACAGCACTACATAGAATTTTTTGTGCAGATTCATTAGCTTAAGGGCTACATAACTACTGAAGATAGCATTAATAAAATAATTTGAGCAAAGAAAGGAATTTATTCTGTTCTCAAGTCCTGCTTTCAAAACATTCATAATGATTGTAAATGTCAATTGCATCAGTAAATATTTTTTCATACTAAGCATCTTACCTTTTTTCAATTTGCGAACAGCTAACATACAATGGCTAGGAGACAAATCCCATATTCTTAAGGTTTTGTCATCACTTACAGTGGCACAAATAGGTAAATGAGGATGAGTAGCTAGACCCCAAACTTCCCCCTCCATGTGACCCTGAAAAAACACAATGAATTGGATTTCTTTTTATTTTAAATTGAAATATGAAAGTAAAAAAAAAGAGAGAGAAAGAATATGCATTATTTAGAGGATAATAAATATCTGAATAAAACCATAGAATGCCTGAAAAATTCACTCTGCTACTTGTGCAAAATTATAGTAATTTGTACTACAGAAAGCTTCTGCAAAATAATCCTCACACACATGTCAGTGGCAGGGACAGTGGGACTGGGTGCACTCTCAGCAGGTTTGCAGATAACACCGTGCTGAGTGGAGGCTGCAGGGAGGGCATCCCACCCAGAGGGGCCTGGCCAGGCTGGCAGGTGGACCCGGGCCATGGAGCCCAACAGGGCCAAGTGCAAGGTCCTGCATGTGGAGGGTCAGGGCAACCCCAAGCACAAACACAGGCTGGGCAGAGAATGGACTGAGAGCAGCCCTGATGAGAACTTGGAGGCTTTGGCGGGCAACAAACAGGACATGAGCTGGCACTGTGCACTTGCAACCCAGAAAGCAAACTGGATTCTGAGCTGCATCAAAAGAAACTGAGCAGCAGCTCAAGGAAGGTGATTCTGCCCCTCTATCCCACTGTGGTCAGACTCCAGTACTGTGTCTGCCTCTGGAGTCCTCAGCACAGGAGAACATGGACCTGTTGGGATGGCTCCAGAAAAGGGCCACAGAAAGGGTGAAAGGGCTGGAGCACCTCTCCCATGAAGTCTGGCTGAGAGGGGAGGGGTTGCTAAGTCTGTAGAAGGCTTCAGTGAGGTCCTGCTGCAGCCTCTTAAAGGGGGCTTATGAGAAATATGGGGACACTTTTTAGTAAGGTTTATTGTGACAGCTCAACGGGTAATGGGCTTAAAGTAGAAGAGGGTAGATTCAGACTAGATAGGAGAAAGAAATTTTTTATGACAAGGGCAGTAAAACTGGAAGTGCTTGCCCAAAGTTGTTGCAGATGCCCCATTCCCAGAAACATCCAAGGTCAGATTGGATGGGGCTCTGAACAATCTGATCTATTTGAAAATGTCCTTGCTTACTGCAGGAGGCTTGGACAAGATGATCTTTAAAGTTCCCTTCCAACCCAAACTATTCTGTGAACAAGTTTTTTTCTTTATCCTAGGTTCTAACATTTTCTTTTAAAAAATACAGTTCTTTATGTATTGCACTGGCCACTCAGAAAGGAGAGAGTCCAGAGATTTTTACTTAACTATGAAAGAAAAAAATATGTTGATGTAATATAAAAATCTGTTTAGCAGTCAATCTTTAAAAAATGCAGTTGTTTGGTATGGCAATTTATTTTTACATAATTACATATAAAATCTCAAAACAATGACAAGGAGACAACTTTTATTTAGTACTCAAGAGAAGTTAATAAGGAATTTGGAAGAGGATCCACTATTTCAGACAGTTTTCTTATTTTTTCCAAAGAGATCTATGATC
The DNA here is from genome assembly GCA_013401375.1 of Spizella passerina. Taxonomy (NCBI): domain Eukaryota; kingdom Metazoa; phylum Chordata; class Aves; order Passeriformes; family Passerellidae; genus Spizella; species Spizella passerina. The sequence continues at coordinate 6,627 of WBNQ01045618.1, forward strand.
TTGGTCTGTTTGGAAGGATAAACCCCTTGAACAAACTAATAATGAAATTCTATGTTCTGTCTTGCTCATTAAGGAGTCCTACTGGTCTAGTCTAACTAAAAGTGATAGTAACTCACTAACTCCATTAGTAGTTAAAGTGCTCAAGTCTTCACTTGAGAAGTAAAATCATGTTAGTGTTATGACATATTTGACTGCTATTTAACACATACCTGAACCAGCAGAGTTATTGGTCCACTTTTATCCACCTCCAATATTTCACCATTCTTTGTGCCCACTAGAATATGACCATGTCCTAATGATATGGCACGTATAGAAGGATTATCTTCTAAGAGGAGACCTAGAACATTAAAATGTTGGAAGATAGGATTCTCAATTATGCCTTAAAGAGGATTTTTCACACATATGCATATTACATTCTCACTGTAGAAAAATCTACTCTCTTACTGCAGAAAACATTCCTGCACAAAACGTGTGGATTCGAGTGTGAGGAATCAGCAATACATCAAGAAGCTTAACAGGCCTGACTCTGTGCATGGTAATTATCAACTATAACACTATTTGCTTCCAATTAAGGTACCTCCAATTCTAGCTTCTTGTAAACACACTATGAGAATGAGACATTCTAGAGTACAAAGTTTTCATTAATGAGTATTTACATTCATCTTGTTTGAAAATCCAATCATCTACTTTAGAACACAGCAAACGTAATTTTAAGGGAAGGAGATGGAAGAGAAAAAACTATCCAGAATGAAAATACAGGGAACTGTAAATTAGCATTAAGATCAAGAAGAAGTGGTAGAAATGGGAAAAATAGGAATGAAAATGTTCTTTAATTATTTCAAAAGACATATGCATTTACAGAAAATTAGCTACTAATACCTTGCAAAACTAACCACAATTCTGAATTCCTTCCCTTTTCTGAACCAAAAAAGATCAGACAAGATACTTAATTATCAGAAATATAAGAGGCTTTTTGCTTGCTACTTTAATAAAAACAAAACAACACAAGAAAACACTTGCATGATAAGAAACTTACAGCTAGATCAATTAATTTAGGCTAATAGTAAACTAAGTATTATGACCTGAACCCACCAAATGTGCAAGCTGACATACAACACACAACTCTACTCCCAACAGAAAAATTACTTACTTAGAATCAATGAAGCTTTCAAAAATTTATTTTAGTATTCATTATGTCAAATGTGGATTCCCTCTTACTGTGGAAAGCAACTTCACAAAGATTTCTAAAGAAATAAAAATAGAACAAAATATAGGATAAAGTCTGTGTTACCTTTGGATCCAGGAGCCAGAGCAGCCCTTTTGATGGCATAGGTTTTGAGACAACGTTCAAAGGTATCATCCCAGAGAGCCACCACCCCATCCTTTCCTCCAGTGACAAATCCCTGGGGAAAAGAATAAAGATCACTGGTTATATTTGATTACTATTTTTCCTTACTTTTTCAGTGATTTTTGCCAATACTGAAATGGACTATATACAACACTGCAATGCACAGAGCTACAGATGTTAGAGATGAAAGGAACAGGAGCAACAGAATGAGTGATTTCTCCTCCTGATGAAGGCAGCACAGTTCTGTACAGTGCATGTACATGGGTTGGATTTAGAAGTTCTAACCTGCATGCTTCTACCATTCTAGAAAAATAAGAAGCAACATATTATGGTGCTTTTCCTTGATATTTAGCCTCCATATCCCTTTGGCATTTCTTCTCATTACTCAAAACAAAACTTAGTACTGCAAAAATTTGATTAGCAGTTATAATTTTGATATATATGTGCATTTGAACCATTCTGTCTTTAAAAATTATATACAGGTATTTAACAAAGCAACAGGTATGGTTAATACTGAAATCATTAGTTCTCTCCTTAGGAGAACTCAGCCCTTGTAGTATGAATAACACATACTGTCCAATGCTACTTTTCTGAAATGCAAATATTGGAAGGTGGAGTGACTTGGTCTAACACAGCAAAACACCAACATAACATTAAAGACACATAACATTAAAGGCAAAAAATAATCTAACTAGAACACTCATCCATATTTAAGTACATGCTTAAAAGGCTTTCCTGGACTAAAAAGAAGGCAAGAATCTGGAGAAAGTATTTAATGATTTACAGACTGAATTTATCTATTGGTAGACAGTAATTACACTACAAAATAGTACAAGTATGATCTTCCTCTCTCACAAGCTCACATACTCCATTGGACATACTGATGCTTAAATCAATTCCTGCTATTTCTTTAGTAAGAGCTTATGAAAATTACTAAGATGTCACTGGCCACATGGGTTTGAGAAACAACATGCTCCACAATAAGAATAAGAAACTGCATAAACACTATTTTGCACTAATGAATAAAACACTACTTTGAATCTGAACCACACAAGGCTTTTCTGTAATGAAAATAAGAACATGGATTCCTGGGTGTGGGAAAGATTTGGCTTTATCATAGACTCTTTGTCCAGACATAATAAAAAGCAATGAGCAGTTTATTTACTTTTTCCAATGCGTGCATGCTGAACACAGGACCATCATGTGCTTTGACAGTTTTTATGAGAAACACATCTCTCCAAATACACACATCCCCCGTGGAGGTTCCAGAGAACGCCATCTCTTCTGTCCAGCCATACACTGCACACATCATTGTGTCAGTTCTTCCCAATGCACCTATGCAGCCCTTTCTCCCAATTAGTCCTCCTCCTGGTTTAGACCAAAAACAAGTCATTAGACATCTGCTTGGAACTATAGCACAAGAACTACATAACCATACCCACAGCAAAAAGTCCTTTTGTTTTAGTCCACCCATGCTCCCCAAAAAAATGAGTTACAATACTATAGTAAATAGTTATACTGTCAGTAACAGAATATGCTCTAATTCTGAAAAGTATTCTTACCTGCTCTCCTCCAGAATTTCATGTGTTTAATTCCAACTGTAATCAATTTATCAGGCATGTAAGGATTAATCTTAACAACAAAAATCTTATCTTTGCTTCCCCTGAAATGCAAAGCAAAATCATTTAAATATAAGTGTAACTCTTAATATTGTTAAATAGGGTTGGGAGCAGTTTTTTGTTTTATCTTTACGTATACCTGCTCTATCTTGCTAAGATTTACTTTCAAATCATTACTAATAGTTTATAATGAGGAAGTAGAAAACTAAAGAAGCAACATACTGTGTCCTGATCTATTTTCATTACTTTTCAGTTTCCAAGGCAGGTGAGTAATTATGTTACTTCAAAGAGGCACAAGGAGGCATTTTCTTTGCAAAAGAAAATGTATTTACATTAAGTTTGGGTATATGGCATTTAGATCTTTGACAGCTCATGATACTTAAAGGAGTGAAGTAAAAAATCTTTTTTTAAGTTTGCTTATCTTGGAAACAAACTGCCATTGTCATTCACCATTTAGCTTTTTCTTTCTGTTTTTGTTAGAAAAAAATTATGCTGCTATTACATGTTTGACGGAAATTACAGTTAGTTCTAAAAACATTAAAACCTCTTGTGTTTTAGATTTCTTACTATGCTTCTATAAAACTAATGCTTTGCTTTAGTCCTACAGTTTGAAAAGCAGCTTTCAACTATGTTTGCCATCCATGCAAAGCAATGCTTATAGATTGTTTTTCTTTACTTAAAATGCAGAAGAGCACCCAATCCCTAATTTTTGCTCCTTGTTCAAAATGGGGCAATAATCTTTTATTTCCTGTCCTTTCAGACCACTAGATGAACTAGTGGCTGAATGCATTTAACAGCTTCTTTCCAAACTCACAGTCTTCTTGAAAGTACAGATGCTGCTCTCAAAAATTCTAATCAATTCCTTCAATTTGTGGGTGGGAGAATTGAAAAAAAAATTTAGGTGAAAGGCAGATAAATACCTTCAGAGAAGCCAAGCTGCCTGGGCTTTTGACAAGTAACTGGAAACAGAATATCCTTCTTTATCTACACCATCTATTCAGAATTTTCATTCTTTAGTGGATAAGAAATTCAACACGTGTTTAAAAATAAAAGGAGAGTCAATTAAATTAAAGAGAAATAATGGATGAAAGGGAAGCTGACACTTTTTTAACTGTACTGCAGAGAGTAATAAATCTTTTTAAAATCTACCTAGAACATTTAGAGTATAAGCATTGAATCCAGACAGAATGGGACAAAACCCACTCACACTACAGCTTTATTTAAAGCAATAGATCCTTAGGAGAAAAGAAAAAGTCAAAGGTTTAAATAACATTACTCAAAATTAGAAATAGGATTCCATCTTGTAGATTAAAACAATTTAATAAATATATATTAAATAATCTGCACAGACATAAAGAAACTTTTGAAATATTTAACCTTTGGATGTTAGTCAGACTGATTTCCTGTTCTAAGCAGAGCTGACTTCAAAGTTAGATTAGGCTGGTCAGGACCCAGAAAGAAAATGGAAAGAACCTTGAAGAAAAAAGAACTCTGCAAAACAACTGAAAATGACTATTCCAAGAAGGGTGGGACCTCGATGAAAAAGATCTGAACATGCCATATATCACAATTTTTAAGAGGCAAACACAATTGCATAGAGTTGTAAAGAAAATATTTCAGAACACAGCAATGTATCCTGTGCCATCTTTCCTCACCAGCTGAGCAGTCACTGTAATAGTTCTTGTTGACTATCAGACCTTCATTTGCTTCTTCCACAGAAAGTTTTTAACATGACATAAATGTTATTGCCTGCATCACTTATGTAATAGAAACTGCTAATTTATTACAAGACTGTTATTCTTTAATTAATATATTTTTCTTACTGTCATTTGATAGTAATTCTAGGTACAGATTGTAAAACATAGTTAAATTCCTACCTTACTGCTGAAAGCTTTTCTCCTTTCTTCCAATCCCAGAGTACAATAGTGTGATTATCATCTATTCCAACAGAAGCCAATCGTTTCCCATCCGCTAGAATAATACATTTATTATTAAGAGAGTAGATAGATAACTATGTTGCAATAATAAGAAACCATATAAAAAATATTATAACTTCACAAAGATTATAAGAATGTACAAACAAGTAAATAAGCATATGATGTTTTTAGAGGCATGTTTTTCATCCATTTGCTTTTAAACTTGGATGAAGTGTAGCACTTTAAATTATCCTGTCTCAAATTTGAACTTAGATGCTCTTTGTTCATATTAAATCCCTTGTTCAGTTAGCTGTTGACATAGTTGCACAAAAACATTCACTACAGATTGTTCTTGTGAAAATTTCATGTTCACTCTGAAAATCTCTGTTCATTTCTGAACAGGAAAGCACTGAAGCCATATCATTAAATTTGTGAAATGGCCTTAAACTTAGTAGTACTATGAAGTCTTGGAAAAGTTTGACACATACTCCACATAAACCTTCAGCAAACAAGCTGTTTGTGCTCACTCTAGATCAATGATTTTCTGACAGGTATCCATGTTTGGAATTGCTATATATCCATGCCAGAATTTGAGAAATGAGATCTTGAAAAAAGAGAAGCCAAAGTAAGATGCATCAAAAACCTCAAACCATTCATCTTTGTAATCATACATTGTCGCTGTGAGTTCAGAGATTTTATCCAGGAAATCCAAACAATTAAAGAATAAATAGAAGCTAGTGGAGCAGAGGAAATTTAATATTGGTACAGGAATTCAGTGTAGGGGGTGTAAAAATCTCAGGGGATTTAACTGATAGACTTATGTAAGTTTAAGGTAGAGACAGAGCCTGTACTTCTGACCAGAACTCCCTGACTGGACTTCCTGAATGTATCAGTGTGCTTTCCACATGGCTTTCAAGATTTCATTTAAAAAAGAAAAAATTGCATACCCAATCAATTTGCTCAAAAAAGATTCTTACACAGTTGTAAAGCAGACACAACACTCCAGATCTGGGCACCTGCCCTGTACAACCAAACCAAATTCTGAAGTGCTCAGCTCAGCTGTTAAACAGGACAGTAGCTGTTCTTGCATTTCCTATGTGTAAGACTTCAAAGGAGGTTTTTCTAATCAACGTTCATTATAAGACAGCAACTCTCATTTGACATTGAACAATGGAGAATATTTTAATACAAAATTTGCAGTGTAAAGGAACGCCCAGTTTCTTAGTACAACGAACTGATTATCTTGTATTTTCACACAGAAAAGGAAAAGTGTAAATAAATAAATAAATAAATAAATACTTATTACCTGAAAAATCAACAGCACAAACACCATACTGGTGATAGCCCTTTAATACTGAGAGTGGCTTTATTGTTTCTGTATCCCAAATGTGTATTGAGGAATCTCGACCAACCTGAAAGTATACATATTCATAGCCATTTTTTAATTTCTCAGTTATTTTACACAGTTTTTTTAAAAGTATTAAGAATACTTCAAAAAGTATTTAAAAAAACATTACAGTGATAGAATTTTCCTAGTATTACTGTTGTCTGGATAGCAGAATATTATCCATTTTGCTGCTTCCCAAAGACCATTTCCCAGTTGACTTAGGCACATTAATCACAATTAACTAAAGTCCTCCTGTGCTGGGGGAGGGGAGAAAAAAAGTCCTCCATTGATTGCACTGTAGCATATTTATTCCATCAATTTTTCATCAATCATTCCCTATCTAAAAATAAAAGGCTATTTTTATTGCTAGTATGTCAGCTTCTCTACGTTTCAGAAATCAAGGTGACTTCTGCTGCTCTCTGGTGTCATTACAAGGCAGATTCTAACACACTGATACCTGTGGCACAAAAATGCACTAGTGTAGGCAACAAACCTGGTAAGAAATGCAATATAACTTATTTTCAACTATGTACAAAAGCACAATTAGCCAGCACTTAAAAGATTATTTGCTACTCCAAGGGTTTTGCACCCCACTGCACAAATAAAAGGGTTGCAAAACCAGAACAAAACTCTCTTGCATTAAGGCTCAGAAAAACTAGGATCTATTTCTGGTTTTGTCACAAACCTAACATTAAGTATTTGTAAAGTTTTTCAGAACATCCACTGCCAGGAAGCTCTGAACCAGGTTGGTGTGAGGAATTTGATTACTGCGTTACTTAGTTTCCTCATGTAACATAGTATACAACAATATGCAATGTGTATGTATAGAACAGTGTACAATGGAGTGTATCTTTCTGCTGACAGCATAAGTTATTGTAAATTCAGGGACATTTTTATTCACAGCCTTACTACTCCAAAATTAAATAAACTCAATTCTTATATTTAGGACTAATTTCTTAACTGATCCACAGAGTTATGTTTTTCTAGAAATCAGGAGCATAATAAACAAAAGTTTATTTCTAGTAAAAAATTCAGTTCACGTTTTCCAATTTATTATACAATAACAAGAGCAACAGTGATAAAAATGATAAGCATAAATAAAAAACCATGAAATGTCAGCTCAACCCTTCAAGTCCTAGTGTATAAATATTTACCAGAAGAATTGTTTGTTTGAAAACATGACTGAAAATAATTTATCCAAAATAACTATCTAGCAAAAGATAAAATTAACTATTATTAGTATTATAAAATGAATTCAAGCAATACACGCTCCTTTGTTGTATGCACAATCAGTACACAGTTTGTGCATAGGAGATGATGAAAAACATAATGCATTAAAATGGAATGCTAGACTGTAACAACAACTGCTCCCTTCATACTGTAAAATAGTGAATGAATGCAATGTTAATATAGATAACTTCACAAAGCAAATGTTAAAAAAATATATTTTATCTGCACATTTCCTCCACATGTTATCAAGAAGCTGCAACATAATGCCGAATAAAATGATTAATCTATTCTTAGTTTTAAATGATGTTCAGAAAAACTATGGAGAATATACTCTTACCATAATACAAATAAATGTAAAAAACACTTCTGTGTCAGTATTTTACCACTATTCCATCTGCAACAGAAATGCAGTCGTTCATCTGAATAAATACAGACTAGATGCTCTTTCCCCAAGACCTTTCTAAATTCAGTAGTAACAATTTCAGGTTGCTATTGCAGACGAACACGAGTCCCACCTGGCCTGTTGCCACGAAGTCCTTGAGGGGATGGATGGCAAGGCAGAGGATGTCGTCGTCGTGGCCCAGGTAGAAGCGCTGCGTGTTCTGCTGCCGGTTGTACACCACCCCCACGGCCGCCACGTGGTACACGATCTCACCCGTCTGCGTGTAGAACAGGTTGCTCCGGCAGTCGTAACCCCTGTACCTGAGGCAACAAAAAAGGTTTGTCCACCAAAGCCATAAACATCTATACTGAAACTGACATCAAGTCATGCTGGTGAATTTTGTGTGTGTAAAACTCAACGTTACTTACCAATTACTGTTTTGGGGTTATAAAATTTTGAATATACTTTCCCATTCTTAAAGGGACATTAATTCATCAATCTAATTTGCTAGTCAGATGTCAGTACTACAAGCACTAGTTTAAAAGTGGCACTTAATTGTTACTTTCCACAGCTAGTTTAGAAGAGAAAGTAATAGCTAGCAATTTTTTCAGACCACATGGAGAAGTTGGGCATGCAACATGTAGTTAAGTAAAGTAGAGAACGTCCAAAGTATTAGTTTTGGCTATTTGGCTATTTCCCACTGCTCAAAAATCAGGCAGCAAAACATAACAGCTTCTGGAAACTTGATAAAAAGCTTTTTTTTTTTTTACGTAACAGTTTCTTTTTCTGAAGGAAAACCTTTCTGCTTTCATAGTGATACAGGAACCAGCATGAGTAGGCCAATTCCCAACTAAGGTCTGCATGCATTATCAATACACTCATTTCTTCCTAGGTGTGACTAAGCCTGTGAAGTTCCATCCATCTTTCCTTATGTACACAGTGCAACCATATGCACTGGGGAAGTAATGAATCTGCAAGGCAGCTGATCAACTTCAGTTTAATGAATATTCCAAACACCACAAATCCATGTTTGTAAACACTAGATCTGTGCATTACTGGAAAACAACAGAGCACATACGTGGAACAGATTTGAATATAATGTATTTCAGCTGGCTCACCTACATTACATTACATTACACTACACACAGTGGTATTTATGTCATTGTATGTGATTAGAGAAAAATTACTAAGATCACTACACAAAGTTCTTAAATAGACCAGCAGATAGTCCAGGTCCACTGCTCCCTAGAAGAAGACTATTGCATTTTCATGAACTTGCATCTCAGACTTTTGGAAGATCATGAAATTCCTTCCTGCCCAGTTCTAATCTGTCCAGGTCCCTCCAGATGGCAGCACAGCCATCAGGTCTGCCAGCCTCTCCTCCCAGCTTTGTACTGTCTGCCATACTGTGAAGTCCAAAGCTGGGTCTCATTAGATCACAAAAAGAGAAGTGAACTTCTTAAACCAGTGAAAACTGTGATAGCATAGAAATAAAGCATTTAAATAGGGCTCCCTTCAACTCACTGTTTAGATTGGTATTCACAGGCAGATTATTAACTACAGATTTGGTCCTAGTCCAGCAACTTTTCAGCAGCTCCTGAGTTACTGTCCCTTCAAGGTCTCCAGCAGAATGTCTCCTCACATTTGATCTGAGTCTCAGCTATGTCTGCTCCCTGCTCTTCTCAAAGTGACCAACAGTTTAGACTCAGAACACAACTGCAGGCTCTTCAGTCCTGCTGTGCTCTCCCTCCATCCACATCCTTCACTAACAGCCTTCCCTCACAGCAGCATGTGCAGATGTTGGGAAGCTGATTTCTGCCTAACCAGAGTGCTGTCTGCTTGCAGCCTTCTTAGATGTACAGCCACTAGGTTGTTAAGGAACAGAACATACAATTACCTACAGAAACTATGAAGAAAAAAACAAAAATAATATATCATAGTATGTAACATCACCATTTTAAGTACTTGGCAACACTCTGTGAGGGGCAGGGACTATAAAGGCAGGCACAGTGCCAAAGAAGATACCTGAACCTATTGCTGCTCAGACATAATTTTCCTCTGCTTCACTCTGCACTGTGCTCTGCTAAACATACTGGATTTTCTTTGCAAGCACAGAGTAATTGAAAAAAAAAAAAGCCAAATATTCACCCTAAAGGAGAATATTAAAAAACAAAAAAAACAAGCAATAAAAACCAACATCTACGAAAATATGCACGCTGAAAGTAATACTGGACATTGAACAATTTCTTGCAAGCTTAGCAGTCACTTTTACTTATAAAAGTAAAAGGTGTGAAGACAGCAAAAGGGCTTCAGGTCCTCGTGCACGCAACCCAGAAACTCAGAATTTTCCCAGCTCAACAAAACAATTGCCTATATACCCTAAATTAAACCTAGTGAAACTGAGTACATTAGTGCCATGTATCACAGGACTACTCAATATATCCAAAATGTATCTAGGATGCAGGAAAATAGTCCTTATTACTCATAACTTCTTGTGATAGAAGTTAATTTTAGTTAATTTCCTCTAGTTATTACAAAAATTAGTACAATCAATTGTTTACAATTAAAATACAACATATTTTGCCAAAATATCAAGCAGTGCCAACAAAGACTCTTTGTGACCACATTAAACATATTTGGTCTTTCCCATGGGCCAGTTTACTAACTCCTTGACAATAAAGGTACTTTTTACCAGAGGGATAGTGATGGGACTAAGCTAAACAGCAATGAAAATAAGCATATTGCAATGTAGAAGGTAATTCCCTAAGAATATTCTACACTGTTCCAAAATACTTACATCTCCATATTATTAAACCAATTTAGAACTGAGATTACTAGCTAATCTCTGAAAAAGCATTAAGAGAAATAATTTATTCACATGCAGAAAACAAACAAGGAAATTTACAAGACATCTTTATTAGCAACTATAAATCAAATAATAATGAAAGCAAGCTCTGTATTGCAGTTACTGAATAATATATAACAAGGCACAATAAAAGTAAGAATGCATTCTGTCAGTTAATTATCCAGGATTGATTCAAGTCAATGTGACAGTAACTATCAGAAGATGTAGCTTCCTAAGCACTACACAGGGAAAAGAAATGGCCATTAGCAAAGTCATGAATAGCAGGGGCTGCATTCATTGTGAGATTTAGACATGTAAACACAGGTGCTCACATGTTTGTTAGATACATTAACTCCTACATTTTAATCAACACTGTTGTAGTCAGTAGAAACTGCAGGGCTGCTCAGCTGGCCAACCATCAGCATTGCATTTTACCTGAGCCAAATCACTCCTTGTGCTCCACTGATTACTCACTGAATCTCCAGTGACTGTGATGGAAGTTTAGATATACACATAAAACCATTTCCTTTTGGCCACATCACTGTGAATTCTGCAACCTGAAGCTGAACCCTGCCCACATCTGCAAGTTACACATCTATGTCCAGCTAACAGGCACCTTCACAAGTACTGTCCTCTCTGGGAAAAGAGTCAATGTCCATTGCTTGTCTAATGCTGTAAGAGTTTCAAAATTTGCATGTAACTCTTCAAAATATATGTGGGAAGCTTCCACATGTAGTCCAATCCTCCCTCAAAATCTCTAGAAGAACCAAATATCAAAACAAACATGACTGAGAACAGAGTCTTTAGTACAAAGGTGGAGACTTAATTTTTTTTTAATATTCTGCATAGCAATAGTTTACTCAAGAGGACCCACTCAGAGGCTGTTCCCTTCAGATGCTATTTGCAGGTATTTGTAGGAATCCATGCAAGATGTTATAAGGCTCTCCTTACAGAGCATTCCCATGTCATCTTGAAACTGCTACCAAATTTGATCTTATGGTAAGGTTAGTTTATTGAATATCCTGAAATTCAAACTAGATTGTACTTAAATACTTTGAATATTGAAAAATAATTCTATGATTCTATGAATATTCACAAATATAAAAAAACATTCTTGTGAAATCAACAGCATAGCTCTGAGAGAATAGTGGGCATGAGTATTACATGGGAATCTTTTTTTCCTGCCAGCAAAAAGAAAGCATGATAAGCATCGAGTCCAAGAAAAAGTTTCTATCGAATAGTTCCTGTTTCTGAACCATCACCCTGCCAAATACATGGCAGAATTAAAATACAAGAATAATCAAAAAGAGGCCAGATTTGTACACCAATTTAACAAAGTGTTTCTGATCATGACTGAATCAGATCTCTTAGAGAAAGACACAATTGAACCTCTCAATAGAAGTTCTTTCCTCATCCATGTTAGTCAGAAGCTGGCTCACACTCTGAATTTTATTCCCTTCCAAAACAGGAAGTAACCAGAGGTTTAAAAGATTTCTTACATGTTATCAAGAGATTTTTAAAAGTTTGTCTTTCACAGCAGTTGACAAATTCAAAGCACAACACCAACAAGCTCAAAAACAAAGAAAAGAGAAGGAACTTCCGATTCCCCTAATTAAAAAAAAGCACCACTTCTTACATTTTCAAGGAACATCCAAGACATTTCCATTGCAGCTAAAGAAAGATGAAGCAAAGCAGACTTCCTGAATCAGAGAATATGCCTATTACTCACTTGGATGTGGGTCACTTTAAAGTTAACAGCCTGGACATTGAGAAAAATCTGTTGTTCAGCATGGATTCTTCATTAGTTTTCTTGATGCCCATAGGGTAACCAGACAGAACTCAACAGGACATTCTACTTCTGGTCATTCCTGGATATTCTGGTCAAGCTTCACTTCTGTTGTGAAGGAAATAACAATAATACCAAAGATCCAGGGCCCTTGCTTGTGCTACATCTTCTTCAGGATCATTTGGTTTTATTCTTAGACCAACCTTTAAAGACTACATACAGCAGCTACCCACCTTAATGCATTCTCTATACAGATATAAAAATCTTCAACTGAGAATTTGGGAGCACCAAGAGAAATGAAAAACCCCAGCTCCGTACAAGCTTCCCAGTTGTCATAATTTTCAAAGCTAATATATGTCTTCTGCAGACAAAATTTCTGATTTGAATATTAACTATTCTTAGCCAATTAATTTATTAAGCATTGCATGTGGAGCCTACTACAATTAAGTGCTATTATAAAGACAGTAACTTCACCCTGCAT